>PVJA010004892.1:0-82487 GCA_004027025.1 Myocastor coypus | reverse complement strand
CTTCACCCGTCCTTTTCTGATGAAGATCTGCCGTAGTCCCCTGAGAGTCAGCCAGACGGGATCTTCCACCTGTGCTCTTGGGCACCCTGGGCCTATGCCTTCAACACCAGTTATTTTACAGTGATGGCCACGTTATTGATCTGCTTCTCCTGAGACCAGGGTGCTGTCCACTGGCCCACTTCCTGTTCTTATAAAAATAAGTTTTACAGGAATATAGTTTGTGTTCACTACGTTTTATCTGCAGCCATTTTCGTCACAGGCCAGCAGAGCTCACTGATGAATCAGGGACAGCACGATTCAAAAGCATGAAATACTTGTTCTTCAGTCCTTTAAGGAAAAGTTTGCCAACTGTTGCTGTCGTCTGTCAGTATCAGGAGGACAGGCATGAGTGTGCGTGGGATCTAACACGCCTCTCGCGTCTCCCCAAAGGCTGTGTTGAAGGTCTAGCTGCTGCTCTGTTTGGCTGACCAAATGCTGAGAGTTTTCACTTTTTCCAATGGGTTTGATCATAATCTGATGATAGCACCAGGAGCTGATGGAACGTATAACCTCGGTAGAGGGAGTAGATCAGGGCTCTGGCCCTGGGAACAGTGATTGGTCTTCCCCGCTTTCCGGGTCCTACTCTTTTTCCTCGTTTCTTGGCTGCCAGAGGATGAGAAGCTTTTCTCCAGCATGCTCTGCTGACATGATGTTCCGGCGCATCTCAGACCCAAGGCAATGGCCCGGTTCACTTTACCTACAGACGTCCCCAGAAACCTTCACTTGCTCATGGGTAGGGCTTGGGGGAGGTGTAACTGGGGGATTCGCTCGCTGGATCCTTCTTTTTCTAGATAAATGTGCTGTTGGGGTGTGGCCGGAAGGGTGGCTCTCACTCCGACCCTCCCTCGCTGCTTCCTGCAGCCCTGCCACGAGGTGTTCCTCCCCTGCAATCTCCTCTTCCGTGTCTTCCTGTCTTAGAGCAGGCTGACTGCGGGCTGGAACTGCCACACACAGTGAGCCAATAAACTTCTTCCTCAAACTGTGGGGGTTGGGCATTGTGTCTTAGCTCCAAGAAAGTAACTAAGATCCTAACCATGGGCCAGAATGTCTGGGGCTGTGAACCAAAACCATTTCCTCTTTTACACCGTTTTTCTCAGGTATTTTGTTAGAGCAATAGGAAGCTGGTGAACACAGGCATGACATCCAATTCCTCCAGTTTGTTTGTTTGTTTATTTACTTATTGCGGGACCAGGTTTTGAAGTCATGACCTTGCACCTGCCAGGCAGGCACTTATGCCATGGAGCTATCTCCCTGGCCCAAAATTCTCCAGTTTAATGCCTTACGAATAATGCATACTCAACATTTGTGACATAAAAAAGAAATATTTGACCTTTCAAAATCAGTGCAAGATATTTTTATCTCAACGTAAATACTTTAAAAAATACAAGGGATAGGATATTCAATTTAGGTCACACAGTCAACGGGCTTCTTTAATGTTAAAATTGTTTCTATGTCAAGTTGGAAACAGATGATGGAGCTTCTATTTTCCTTTGGTCATAATCCCTGAATGTGGCTGTTTAATAATTGCATATCTCTGGAATGCAACCAAAGCTAGCTTTTGTTATATTTCATTCAATTAATATTAAATTCATTCTTTGCCAAGATTTTTTTATTTTCTGATTTTAAAAATCTTAGAAAGCATAAAAAGGCAATAAATAATATCTATTTATTGGAATACTTAGTGGACTGGTTGTGCTTTTCATGTCTAAAAGAGGCAGCAAAAAAATCATATTTATGTATTTTAAGGGATTTGGTTTCTTTATAAATTAAGTTAAGTAGAACTAGAATGAACCGGTATTACATAAGTATGTTAAATTTCTTTTAGCACAAGACCGATCTCAAACAATGCCTACTGCAACTAGTTAACATGAGAATGATCACCGCTCATATTTTAGAGATTTTGTATTTCCCACTGAGGAGAGGAAGGGTCCCAGGTCACGTCACGGCCCCACGTCTCGGGGAAACGCTGCCCTATAAGGAATCCTGCCTGCCCCGAGGAGCCTGGACGCTCAGGCCTCTCAGGATCTTGGCATTCCCTAAGATACAACTTTCAGTCATGCATGGAATAAAAGAATCAAATACTGGAAAGAGTGATATAAATTTCCCAGGACGATACTACTTTGTATAAAGGTACAGCGTTCTGCCAATGGTAGTCACTATTAAAAAGGGAGAATAGTATCAAGAAGATGGTGGAACCCAGAGTGAACCTCAGTGGCAGGACACTTGCCTGGCATGCCTGGCTTTGACCCTTAGCACTGGAAAAAAGAAAGAATGCAGAAAAAAAAAATTGCAAGTTAATATATGTATGGATTCTAAATTCTATAGAACTTCACATCAGTCCACTAAAAAGTAGTGGCTTTATTGGTGATTAAAGTAATTCTACTTATTAAGCACTTATAAGTTAAGTACCTTTCTTAACTATTTTAATAATAATAATAATTATTATTATTATCATGAACATCTATTCAGCACTTGCTGTGATTTAGGCATTCCACTAATGCTTTGTACATTTTTTCAGTACCTATAATGATTTACTTTCTACCAAAAAGGTATTAATGCAATTTATAAAATGTTGAAATGATCAATTTATGAAGTGACACATATAAAATGATACGTGTTCCCTCCAGTACCATATTTATTGATTTCAGGCACCTGAATGGCATAGCTTAGTTGTAGATTGATGCTTGTATTAATGTACATTTCTTCAACTCATTTCATGCTCATGTCAATGAGCAGTGGGTAAGAGATTTCCACAGTGCGACAAGAGGCTGTAGAATTCCACAATTAACTTGTCCTATCATTATCCATGATTACACATTATGGTGGCTATCTCTCAAAGCCATGACAGATTTTTCTGGAACCAAATTTCAAAATCCAAAGGAATAATTTAGGAGGAATTGCAAAAGACTAAATAAATAAATAAATAAATAAATAAATAAACAATTTTTAAAAATCCCTGATTTCTATGAAGTAGGAATGTTTGTTAGTGGAGGTCCTAAAATATTTCATCTGAAATAGTAGTAGTAATTCAGGTAATTATAACTTTTTTCAGATATGGCCATAATTCTACAATATAAGTATCTTTTTAAATGAGTGCTTAGGTTGTGCTGAGCACAGTGCTAATCTAATTTCACTGCCAGGGTGTTGCCTAGCTGTGTGACTTAGTAGCCGTGTGCTTGCTGACTTGGTAACTTTATGTTTGGTAAGTTCATTGGTCTCTCTAGTCTGCTTTCCTATGAGTGGAATGGAAATGACAACAGTAAAGTTTATAAGAACTCACTGATTTTGCTGTACAATCATTCTCCTTAGGCTGTCTGTTTAGATTCCTTCCTTCACTTCTTATAAATGAAAAAGTGGGCGCTCAAGGTCTCTCTCAAGTGACGTTATCTGTGCCCGTCTGAGAGGCACGAGCTGCCCTCAAGCCCACGCCTGGAGCTCTAGTGAGTACATTCAACAAAGACTGAGGCTCTGGCATCCCAGCCTCTGCTCACCTGGTGGGCAGCCCCATGCATGGCCTTGTAAATCGCCCCCACACTGAGGTGAGACCACTGCAGTAGTAAGCTTTCAGATGAGGTGCAGAGTACACTGTGGTGGCAGAGAAGACCTTGTGCCTTTGCAATGAGCAGTGCTGCTGTGCTGGCCCTGCAGCTGGACCAGGAGGACTCTGTTCTCAGCAGCTGCCAGTGAGCTCCTGGAGTTTTCAGCATCCAACGAATCAGTGCTTTAGCAGTAGGCCCGCTACCAGTGGCCGACGCTTCCAGGACTGTAGCTCTGTGTTTCTTTATGTTATTTTTACTGAAGGATAACTGGTACAGAAGCATTCCAGGCATAGTACTTAATGAATACATCTACATTATCTTAGACAAATGTGCATGCCTGTGATGCCAACTCCGTAAACTTTCTCTTAAAACCTTCTCTTTCTCATCCACACAAAACTAGAATCCCCACCAGCCTGCTTTGCTATGACCTTCTTATTTACTTGAGTGATCTTGAAAGTAGGAAATAAATTGCTATCTTCTTCTCTTCTTTTGTACAGTGTCTCGCTGTGTGGATCAGATGTGCAGTGATCCTCCTGTGTTCAGGCTCCCCAGCACTGGGGTTACAGGAGCACACCACCACACCCAGACTCCATCACCAGCTCAGTGTGCCTGGGTGCGGGGCTGACACAGCGTGTGGTACCCAGGATCAAACATCAGTCCCTGCGCTTGCCTAAGCAGGCACTTAGTCTGCTCAGTTGTCTTGCTGGCCCTTGTCTTCTTTCTTGAAAGTGCAAAGAACTCATGAGTGTCAGGAATTATAATTTCAGAGAAAACTGTTTTAAAATGGCTTTTTATAGAAGAGCTTTCTTTCCTTCTTTCTTTCTTTCTTTCTTTTTTGGATTCAGCATAGAGTCTACAGGGTCTCACTACATACATTGGACTCATAGTGGTCCGCCTGTTTACAGCCTCCCAAGAGCTGGGATTACAGGTGCACACCCCCCACCACGCCCAATTTCAGTTGCCAGCTCAGTACACCCTGGGGGCGGGTCCAGCACGGCAGGCCCAGGGATCAAACTCCAGTCCCTAAGTAGGTGCTTTAGTCTGCGGAGCTCTTGGGATAGCCCTGAGATTTCTTAATGAAAAAGCCTAAGTCCTTGGCTGTGTCACTTCCTGTGACCATTTTGTCACCTTGAAGGTCAATGTGCTCATAACAGGACTACAAAGTTGGAGACAGCCACATGATACATAAAAATTTGTATAGAAATAAAAGTTTATTTTCAAAGTACAATTCTCATCTCAACAAATTCAGTCTTGATAGAGACCTACCAGAGAAAGCACCCTGCCAATTTTTTATGAAAGAAAACACCTATATCTCTAAAGCGCTAAACTGACTCAGATAAATAAAAACTCTATCAAGTGACTCTTTGCTTAATATGATAGTTTAACAGGAAAATATAATCCTGGTCATGGATTCCTTTCCCTTAGCATACATCTTTCTTAATCCATGGGGCTGGCGACATAGCTCAGTGGACTAAAGCGCCTGCTTAGGCAAGCTTAGGCAACCGCAGGGACCATGGTTCAGTCCCTGGCACTACATGCTACACCAGCCCCACCCCCAGGGCAAGTTGAGCCGACCATTATGGAAGGAAAGAAGGAAGGAAGGAAGGAAGGAAGGAAGGAAGGAAGGAAGGAAGGAAGGAAGGAAGGAAGGAAGGTTAAAAAATATATATTCCATCCACACTTTGGTGAACATCCCTTAGATTGTAGTATAAAACTTGTTTGGATTCCACAGAAAATGCTATGGATATTTATGAGGCAGTATTCGCTACAGAAAATAAGCACACAGCCAAAAGCTGGGGAACAGAGATAGACTGACAAAGAGAGCAACAAAGAGATTTTCAGAGCCTGAAGGGTTAAGATGCAGTGGAAACAGTGGTATGAAGATGGTGTTTGTTAGGAGTCCTCACTTGAGAAAACTAGAAGTACTGACGTCTCCAAGAAAGACACTTCCTTCACTATTTTCTGAGACAAGTGTCTGCTCTGCTGGCCATGTTAGTCTCCAGTTCCTGGTGCCGGACAATCTTCCTGTCTCACCAAATACCTCGGAGGACAGGCATCTGCCGCTCCACCCGCCTTGTTCTCCACCTTTTTCTCTCCCAGTCCAAGGCCTCAAAAGTAGTGGTGTCTACCCATAATGGTGGAGGCGGACTTTGTTCACTACCAATTTAAGTATTCTCTTCTGGAAACAGCTTTACAGACACAAAGAAATGAAGATTCATCACCAGTGTGGCTATTTCTTAGCACTGTTAGGCTGACACACTAAGCTAACTATCAAATGTGTGAAATACTGCATGCTGAGAACGGCTTCATCTTAAATTATGCAGTGGATCCCAGTGCTCGTAGCTGTCTGTCTGACCGCACCTAACAGATGGGTAGAACAACTCCCTAAGTGTTTCTCTCTGAGGGACCGATTGCCTTCCAGGCAGAGAATTTATCCTGAGCTAATGGAGCCACATGAATAGATCCTTTGCATCTCAATTCTACATTTGGATAAGGGACTTGTGACTCTCCAACCACTCTCTAACAGACTTAGAAGGATTAAATGGTTTGCAACATGTAATTGTAATTTAAACACAGATCACATGAAATATGGTTTAAAAATGAATGTAATCAATATATATTTGTTATATAAGATGGGGCCAAGAAAACACTTCCAGAAGTAAATGTCTGCATGAATGTAAAGACCGGGGCCATGCAATTCTAAAAATCCCACTGTTCTACATTAAAGATGCTTACACAGCACACAATCTGTGGATGACAATGCCATGTCTACAGTTTGTTTCTTTGCCATCAAGTTATGTATATTTAAAAATTCTCCTGCTCAGTAACTTATATCTGATTTCTGAGCCCAGATGTAAACATCTGGCATTGGGAAGCCCTCGGAGCCTGAAGCTGCCTTCAGATGCACTCTCCAGCCAGAATGGGAAGAGGTGAGTGCCTGATGGCCAAATTAAAGCTCAGTGGTACATGGCTTCTGCACCTGAGAACTTTATTCCCTCCTGAGGGAATCACATTTAAAATCCTGGACACATAGCTTCACAGAGCAGCTGGGTAGTTTGCACTAAGAAAGATGTAAAATTACGGATTTGAGCAAAAAGGGAGCTTTAGAGCAAGCGACTCACAGTAGTTGCTGCCTGGAGGCCGTTCCCTCCTCTCAGACCCGTGCTATTCAAGGGCAATAGACTTCTGTTTGCAATTTCTCAAAGTAAATGTACATCATAATTGTGTGCATATTTATTTCCTGAAAGAAGATACTCAGGGCCAGATACTTTTCTTATTTATCTCGGGGTGACTAAGTTTTAACTGTATCTCTTTGAGTCAACCCTGAACTTAACCTATTCTACTTCAAGACCACTGTCACAGTTATACAGCAAAGCACAAATAAAAAAGTCAAAGAATAAAATGTTTAAAATTATATAATTGTCCTGGTTCCTGTTATTTTTCTTTTTAATTCCAGAATATCACCAAAGCCCATTTACCCATGGCCCAAGGCAAATGTTTGTGTAAAGCCAACAGATGCTGCTTCTGGTTTCCTTCTGTTCCCTGTCTATTTTGTCTTGATGTCAGCTGAGGTAACTAGAGGACTACCAGCTCAACACGAACACAGGCTGGGGTCTGTGGGTCAGTTATGGAGCAGTAATGTAGGAGTGCACGGGGAAGTCAGTGACAATGCGCCAACGCCCCCATCCTTCCTCCAGAGACCTGTGGCTTAAACGAAGGACTCAAGTGTTTCACCTTTTCAGCACACTCAAGTAAAGCATTATTTGATGACTATATGATATGCATAGAAGGCTCAGTGATATCCATCAAAACAGTCCTAGAATGAACAAGTTTATTTAGCAATCTGGTGGGTACAAATACACCAATAGTGAAGCTACTAGGAAAGAAATTAGAAAGAAATACCCCTGAAATAGCATCAAGAAAAGTTAAATATGTAAAAATTAACCTAAGAAAGTGAACGATCTCTATAATGCAAGTTACCTGCAAAAGAAAATTGAAGAGGATAACAGAAAATACAAAGACAGTACTTGTTCCTGGACAGGTAGACCAATATAAGCAAGATAGCCACACTTATAAAATTGGTATACAGATTTAATGCCATACTAGAATACCAATAGCATTTTTCACAAAACTGGAGAAAATAATCCCAACATTCATATGGAACCAGAAAAGAGCCAGAATAGCACAAGGAATCCCTGTTGGCAAGAACAAATTGGGCAGCATTACAATTTCAGATTTGAACTTATATTACAAAGCTACAATGATAAAAACAGCAGGGTGCCGACTCAAAACCGTATACAAAGATGAGTGGGAAAGAACAGAGGATGCAGGAACAGCCCCAAGCACATTCAAGGATTTGGTCTTCCTCAAACGGGCCAAAAACACACACTGAAGGAACAAATGGTGCTGGGGAGACAGCTAGCCACAGGGAGAAGATTCAGTCTAGTCCCATATCACCCATCATTTATTAAATTAAAATCAAAATGGACCAAAAATATGTGTTAAAACAGAAATGTTTATCCTGCTAGAAGATAAAATAGGCAAACTCTTGAAGTCGTGGGCATAGGCAAAGACATTCTGAACACGACCCTGATGGCACAGGAAATGACACTGAGAATCAACAAATGGCATTGTGCCAAATTTAAAAGCTTCTGAACAGCAAAATAAACAGCAGAGTGAAAACACAGGCTACAAAGTGAGGAAAGCTTTTCCTAGCCATATCTTGGACCAAGGATTAATATCTAGACGATGAACTTACAAGAATTTGGACTTCTTAGAATCAAAGAAGCAACCAAAACTTGCACAGGTGAGAGGAACCAACACTTTGCAGGAGAGGCCCAGGCCCACGGGAACACCAAGATGTGTGGGGCATCCATGGCTACTAGAGAACTGCAAATTAAAGTCACGCCGAGAGTCCATCTCTCTTCAGAGAGAATGACCGTCATCAAGACATCAAATAACAAACAGCGATGAGGCTGTGGAGGGAAACAAACCCTCCTACATTACTGGTGAGAATACAAACCAGCACAACCACTAGGGAAATCAGGATGGAGATTCTCCAAAACCTAAATCAAGAAATTGTGCTGGACTCAGCTATTCTCCTAGATTTCTTCTAAAAAAGAATTAAGCATTTCATATTACTGTGAGACAATCATTGCTTTATTTATAGAATTATAATTCATACGAGCTTAATCTTGAAATGACCCTTAGATGAATAGATGAAGAGCATGTAGTATTTCCGCAAAATGGAGTACTGTTCTGCCACACAGAAAGATAAACTGGAGTTATTTGTAGGAAAACGACTGCACCGTGAGACCACGATGGTAAATGAAACGAATCAGGTGCACATGCTTGAATATTGCACGGGTTTTCTTACGTGGAAACTCTAAAGCATAAGTAAGGAGCAAAATGAAAGACACCAGGAAGCAGAGAGACAGGGAAAAGGGTTATGAGATGGAGACAGGAAAGAGAAGGGAGGGAAGGAGATGAAAGAGGGAATTAATGGGCCTGAGAGATAGCTCAGCGGACTAAAGCACCTGCTTAGCCAAGTTTAGGCAAGCTCAGGGACCACAGCTTGATTCCAGCAAAGGGGAGGCTGAAAACAGGAGGATCACTATGAATCTGAGCTGCATAGTGAGACTCTGTAACAACCAAATACATTTCTTAAAAAAAAGAAAGAAGGAATTAGGATTTGTTGTATACGTGTGCCAACTACACACAGGGAATGCAACCATTATACAATGCAAGCGTGTGAACCACAATTAAAAAAAAAAGAAGTAAAGTTGTGTGTCTGCAGATTTCCTCACTCTGACAGGTCTCGCGAGGAGAGACTGCCACCCGGGCAGAAGCTCATTTGGAATTCACCTAGCAGGAACTCTGGGCCAATCCAAGCAGGAAGGAGGAAAAGGCCCATAGCAGGGAAACCCTTCAGCAGACACCATAGCTAGTTCCTTTCTGGTGATGCTCTGGGAATAGCAAAATTGGATGGAGTTACAAGAGGAGGATATTAAGTCATCGCCCAGTCCCAAACGACCTCTACACAGCCCAGTAGTGGAGGACAAGGTCCTTCGGTTTTTGAACATCAAGAAAACTCATTATGTGACAGACACCTCTTGTAAGACAGTTCATTTATTCTGAATATTGTCACATGCACACATTCTAGGTCCGTGCTGTTCACCTGGTGCAAACACATTAGAGACAGTTTCTTACTGACATGTCAAGGAAATATATTTTGCCCAGCTTGGCATGTGTGAATCAAAATAGTTGCAAAACATAATTTGTTTGTCTATACTCTAGTGAAAAAGTGCTGGATCTATAACCACATATTTATTTACTTTTATGCACATTTTATATTCATGCAGACATTTAATTTTTTGCTACAATGCTTACTATTTTTACAAAGATGTATAAAAGTTATAGCATGCACTAGAAAATATACTAAAATATATTAAATAAAGAGCTGCATTATGTTAATTGTGTGCTTTGTTGAGTAGGAAACCCAATGTAGGTTCTGAAGGACAATTTATCAATACACATAGTAATGAATTTATTTTCAACTGCTAACTTTTCTCCTAACCATTAAAAGCTTGCTCCCATCAAAAAAATTTATCTGCTGGGCGTGGTGGCTCACGCCTGTAATCCCAGCACTCGGGAGGCTGAGGCAGGAGGATTGGTGCAAGCTCGAACCAGCCTGGGCTACAAAAGCGAGCTCAAGGCCAGCCTCAACTGCATAGCGAGACCCTGTCTCAAAAAAAAAAATTTATCTAATTTTCTTAGTGCCTATTACTATTATTATTATTATTATTTTCATAGAGGATCTCACTATGCAGCTCAGACTTATAGTGGTCCTCCTGCCTCAGCCTCCCCAAAGCTGGGATTATAAGCATGTATCACCACGCATGGTTTTAGGACTGGCACGACATGCCTAGGTTCTGGGGCCAGTATGACATGTGGTACTGAGGATCAGACTCAGGTCCTTGTGCGTGCCAGGCTGGTACTTAGACTACTCAGCTATCTGCCCAGCCTTGATTTTCTTAGTGTGTTGAAGTGGACTAATTTAGAGAAATACTCATTTAACAAAGTAATTCTCGTCTGAACTCTGTTACCATGGCCTGAGAGACTGGGAAAAAGAGTATGTGTTAGGCAAAAGTTAGCTCTTAGAGTTAAACCGGACAAAACAACCTCTCTTGATAAAGCTGGCAGAAATCCTCCAGGAAAGAAAAAAAATCCTCCTGGTTCAATCTTTTTGAAATTGCTTCAATCTTCACATTTCTATTGGAAATGCTATTATGGAAAGGGGTTTGATGGTCATAGGTCAGTGATTTAGGTAATTGAGGACTAGGGCCATAAAGGAAGGAGCTCTGTGGCTTTTAAAATATGAATTTCACTTGGAAGTCTGAGCTTTTGAATACCAAACTGGTTTAAAATATAAAGTATGTAATCAGACATAAATTCTCATAAAAATGCGGCTCAACAAGCGTCATTTGTTTGCAGTGGTAAGTAGAGCAGTGGACGTTGCTTAGAGAGTATATTTACTTACTTTTATGGTGAAATGTGCAAAAATCAGTGCAAAAAGTTGTGTTTTTTTTGTTTTTTTTTTTTTTCTTGGGGCGGTGGAAGAGTCTTCGGGTGATCACGGTCTCACTACTAGATTGGACTCATAGTAATCTGCCTGTTTACAGCCTCCCAAGAGCTGGGATTACAGGCATGCACCATCAGGCCCAGTCTCTCAAAAAAATTTTTGCAAGTGAAGCTTTAGAGTTGTTTGAAGTTGTTTGGGCAGGATTTCACCTGCCATGTGAAACTTTTAATTAGATTACTTTAAGTACTCTGAGGAGAAAGATATTCTATAGGATGAAGTAAAGCAGATATTAGGATTTGAGTTTTAGTAACTGATACTTGAGCTCACCTTAAGAAGCACTGATAAAAGAAAACAGCAGCCTGTGGAGTTTTCATTATAAAGCAAGTTTCCCTTGTGCGTAACTGCAGCTTGGCTCTGCTGGGTAATATTGGGAGTTGGTGTGAAACATGTCTCAAAGTTTGCCCACGTCCAGGCAGAAGGACCGAGTGCTCATAAGAATCCCCATCAGTCTCTGGATGGACATCACCTCCAGAGGCCTTGAGCCTCTGGCACTTGCACCTTACAGATGAGGGGAAAAAGTAGGCCTCACTGGCCAGAGGAAGAGGAGCTCAGACAAATAAATGCAGGCGCCGGGAGCTGGGCGCGCAAAGTGGGAAGAGAACAGGTACCAGGGACAACGCCGGCGTTGCTAGCAGTGGGAGATAACCGGCTCTTTGGGATGGAATGAAAGAAAGAATAATTTGCCCAAGTCTCCACAAACAGCAATGCAAAAATCAATCAAACAAATAAGAACACCAAATGCTTAAGCACTTACCCAAAGAGAAAAATATGTTAGTTACTGAACTACACATTAGATCCTACAGGCCGACAGAAAGCGTGAACCTCCAACTGGAACGCAGATTCCAAAACGCCCCCTGTAGCTTGTTTTGGAAAACAGAAAAAGATCTTAAATTAAAATATTTTTGCTACTTATCTTCTTGTCTTATACTTGAAATACTTCTATCTCAGAGTTGCTTCTTTGTGGACATTATTGCAGTCTTCATGTCGTATGCTTACAATATAGATATCTGTACAGATCAATATGTTGGGGGGGCTAATGGGTTGACTTCAGGAAAATGAGTTCACTTTCAGTTCTCTGTTTTGAGGAGTGATGCAGTAAAGGGCTCCTTTTAAAGCAAAAATGATGTCTTTTCTTCCTGTAAAACGACAAGGACATTGTACGTCCTTTGTCCTAAAGCCCAAATTAAAAGCAAGAGGCACTCAGTAAGAAGGGCCCTGTACTCTAAAAATGACAGACAAAGAAGGAATAGAAGTGAGGCAGAAGATGAGAAGAACTCTGGAAACAACATTTAATTTTTTTTTTTTTTTTTTTTTTTGGTGTGTGTGTGTGTGTGTGTGTGTGTGTGTGTGTGTGTCTGTGTAACCTGGGATTGAACTCAGGCCCTTGTGCTTGCCAGGGAAGTGCTTATTCTCCTGAGCTGTCTCCCCAGCCCTCTCTAGTTCAGCTGTGGTATCAGGCATGGGCCCAGGGCCCGCTGAATGCGTGCTTGTACAAAGGACAGAACGACGGATACTGAGTTTATGATGTCTCTGCGGGTGCCACTGTGATCTTCTCTTTAAGGCAATAGTTCAGGTTAACTAGATGTTATTGATATAGATTTCAAATAAACATAGGTGAATGCCCCTGAAAAGCTGTAAGATATCTGGTCAACCAAAACAGTCTTTAAAATTCACTGGATGGCTTCTCTAAAGGGAATTTGGAGTGAGTTTTATAAAACTACATGTTGCAAACATCAAATGTATCTGTGAGTCTACACAGATTATCATATACAATACTTCATATGCTTCACTCATTAAGAATTAAAACACTTTCATAGTCCCCAGCTACTAGCTGTATGATTTGGCCATGCCAGAGGTTCCCTCTCTCATTAATACATTTCATTTCATTCCAGAAGATACTTGATATTTCCAGTACTCCTAAAAATATAGCCAGAAGACAGAGGCCAATGTAATAGACAATGGTAACATTGTTGTAAGTCATTTTCTAGTTGACTAAGCTCTGATACAATGGAAGTCTTAGGGGGAAGCAAAGGATGATTACCAAGATAATTCACATTTTTGAGAAATTCAATTTGTAATCATCTTTTTGTAAGAGCAGAGTCTCAGGATGTGTCTTGTCAGAATTCAGAAAACATGTAGCCACAGGAAGCTCTCTCACTATTTAGCTAATTTTGCACAATGCTTCCTTCCAACAATGTGTAATTCATTATCCTAATTTTATAGGGCAGAAAGTAAAGTTTAAAAATATTGCATAATTATGGCCAATGACAGAGGCCAAACTGAGAACACATTTTCAACATAAAAAGGCAAACAAACAAAAAAGATACACACAAAAAAGTCCAGCTCTGTATCTGTGTGTGTGTGTGTGTGTGTGTGTGTGTGTATTTTTTAGGGAAGGGTCTACAGGGTGTTCAGGGTCTCACTAGTATATTTGACTCATAGTGATCTGCCTGTTTACAGCCTCCCAAGAGCTGAGATTATAGGCAAGCGCAAGCTATCACACCCAGTCTCAATTACCTCTCAGTGCACCACAGGGGCAGGGCCAGCACAGCAGGCCCTGGGATCTTGCAGACACTTTAACCCACTGAGCTAATTGGCTGGCCCACTGTACAGGTTTTTTATAATTTATGTGCATATATTTTCCTATAGTGTGCTATAACTTATGATATATTAAATCAGATGTCTTTTTGCTACAAAATGGGTTAAGGTATTGGCAAAGCTGTAGATAAACGCTGGCAGGCTTTGAAATTTTAAGCCTTTTTGGAGCATTAACATTCAAATTCAAGTGAACACAGTTTGGTTGAACAACATGGAAAATTTTTGGATAATGAATTCATGCAAAGATGGCAAAAATATTAAAACACATCTCACAGTCGTAGGACATTTCCATGATATCATCCCCACTACTTCTGGGTCTTCCTGATTTCATATAAATTATCTCAATGCTATATTACCTATGTAGGCACTTTCAAAACTGTTGATTATCCTCATATTTTTTATGAAACAGAGGAGTCTACCCTGGGAAGCAACGGCAGCGGCATTACCTCGCCTCCTAAGCATATACGCCAATGCTAGTGGCAATGGGAGAGCAAGTCATACGCACAAATGCACATTATGCCCAGCAACAAGGCTCAGCGGGTGCCTGGCGTGGCACTCGGCTTGGTGTAAAATCTGACTCAAACACTTCCACATATGCAGCTAATCTACCTTTACTTTCCATCTACAGATACCAGAGATCCAAAAGTAGCAAGCTTTTCCTTGAAGGTATGGTGAATTTAATAAAATGAAATGCAAGGAAGAAGAGCACTCACAAAAAAATAGCTACACAAATAATGAAAGGCCGTGAAAAGTATGATTTAGTCATTTAAATAAAACATGGTTGTTTTGTAATGAATATTGAATTTCTTCTATTAATTTACAAATTCTGCTGGGTGTGGTGGCGTACGCCTGTAATCCCAGCACTTGGGAGGCTGAGGTAGGAGTATTGGTTCAAGTTCAAGACCAGCCTGGGCTACAAAAGTGAGCTCAAGGCCAGCCTGAACTGCATAGCGAGACCCTGTCACAAAAAAAAAGGAAAAAAAAAGATGAAAACATTATTTAGGTAATGAATATAGATACTTGGACCTACAATCTACTTATAAGATATGATATTTTCTCTAAAGATTAGAAACTTTAAAAAGAAAATATAGGAGCTTTCTTTCTCCTAATAAATATATTCTGGAAAGAAAGAAAGAAAGAAAGAAAGAAAGAAAGAAAGAAAGAAAGAAAGAAAGAAAGAAAGAGAGAGAGAAGAAAGATAAATATGTATACATGAGAGTTAAGGTAGATATACAGCTAGTCTTTGAAAACATTGAGAGCAAAAGTTTGTACTAATATTTTTCAGACAAGATATCAGGTCTGTTTCTCATCCTCTAAATAACTACTATAAAGACAGCAATATTCATTGTATTAATTATGTAACTTGGTTTGATACTGTTTCATTGATATTTTATCTTTTTTTCTCATTAAAATCAGTAATAAAAAGAATGTAGATACATAGATAATTGCATAGATGGGTAGTTAAAATAAACTTCAATTAATCTGAGCAATAACCAATTATAAATCTGGCATAACCAAATTTTAGCTGTGTTATACTTTTTAAAGCAAAGTTGGTACCAAGTTTAAATAAAACCCTACAAAATTAATTAAAATTAATCCCATGAATTTTCTTAAACTGTACTATAGAGTTAGATAATGAAAACAAAAAATTTAAATTCTATAACATTATTATAAAATTAAGTTTGAGCCAATTTTACCACACTTAGTAATATATAAATGACTGAAACATTTTGAAGTCAAAGTCATTGCTGAAAAATTAATAACATTTTTTATATTTTTATACCACATGTGTGCTATACCTAACCAATGCTTTTATTGCCTCTCCCTAGAAAGAAATTCTGGGTCCAGAAATAATTCTATTGTCTCTGCAAATAGAGGTCACATAGGCATTATTGTGAAATAAATTTCATGCAACATTGAATCTTTAATTCAAATAACTCAGAATGGGTATATGGTTACAGAAATCTACTCTGATCCTGAAGAATTAGGTGATGTATAAAGTTTGCTAATATCTATTCATGATAAAGACAATACGCTCCTATGGCTCATCGTAGTGTGAAAAAGGCGCGTCACGTCATGCGTATGCACCTATTGAGCACCTGCTGTGTGCGAGCTGCTGTGGAGCATGCAGTGAGTACTGAGAGAAAGGTGTAACTTCTGCATGACGATTTATCAGCAACCACATGGTCAGCCCATTAGAATATGGGGAAACTGTGATGATAAGTTAACAGTGCTAAGAGGAATTTCAAATCTGTTGCTGAAGGATTTTCAAAAGTTATAACTCATGTGCTTATTTTTGTCTTTGTCCTAAGGAGAGGATGCATTATGAACTGAATAGAATTTAACTTTTAGAATGAAATTGATGGAGACGAGAAAACTATCACTCCACGAAAAACTAAGTCATCATGTGAACAAAAATCGTTGACAGTCGCCTAGGTCTTGTATGCCAGCTTTTGGGCAAAGGAATTTACAAAAGTTGTCTCTCCTCATTGACAAAATAAGAATAATAAACCAAACAGACAAAAAGGCTTATGAAGTTACTAACATTCACCTAGCAGCCAGTAAGTTGGACTGGGATCTGAATCTAGCAGTGTGACAAACAGCTAGCCTGAATCACTCACAACCAAAGATCCTCCTCCCTTTCTCCACGTAAGGCTGCTAAAGCTCTGTGGAAGGTCCACGTCTGTGAAAAGATGTCAGGAGAAGAGGTGAGAAGCAAGAACGCAGGACGTGTGAACAATGACAGGGACGAGAGTGGCGAGAGGCCTAATTCACAAGTCATAGGGCCCCTCATTCAATTAGAAAAGGAAAATGTCATTCAAGTTACTAAAATACAAAGTTTTCTCTTGTTCTTCTCTCTCTAATTTTCGTAATAGATTCTTAACTGCTGTTTATGGTAGCATCATTCAGTGGATGCTCCCAGGTGATACAAACCCTGACAGGCCCCTGCGCTGTGCGCGGGAGGTGTGCAAGGCCAGCGCGCCCTCAGCGTCCCCTAGGCAGGGCATTGGGCCTACGAAGTGTGCAAGGTGGCCAGCTCTGAGGAAGAGATGGCAAACTATGACAGAAGAAGGCATTGCAACCTGGCTTCTGGGATGGAGGGGAGGGCCCTGCCTATGCTGAGTCCCCACCAAATGTCGCGGCACTGTCCGCCTGGTGACGCCTATTCCTTTACGTGGGCCATCGCAGAGTCTGCATATTCATACTCAGGCTTCCGCCATCGTAGTGGTCTGAGGTGGCCAGTGTGGCGGTGAGGAGTGTGGGTGACCCTGGGCAGGCCCCACGGGTATGAGTGACTAAGTTCCAGCTGTGGACGTGGAGCACGCAAAGGGAGAGGAGATTCCACGTACGCCTGGCTGCAAGTTACTTTACAGTTTTAGCAGGCTCCATGCACCAACATTTAAAAATGAAGTTATTAAAAATTTGATGAAGATGACCAGAGGGCACCAACGTTGAAGCTGGTGGCAGCCCTGCAAAGCTGGCCCTTTGGGCACTCTGGTTCAGAGCACTGGCCAGGGCCAGCATGGCCACATCACGCTACTGTCCCCGCAACACGCACGCCCTGAGGAGGTGCTACTCAGCCTCCTAAAGTGAAAGACCAGCTGAGCTGAGGAAGTCTGTGGGCCCATCATCCAAATCTGGGAAATGGGAGTCAAGAAACAAGACTCTTGAGTTCAATGGTATCCACGGAGAAAATCCTCCAAAGATGGGAAGACCAAAGATCAAAAGACCAGCAGAGAAAAAAAAAAAAAAAAGACCAGTATTTCTGCTTAGTAAATAATAACCTTCTGCTGCCTACCAATATCATCTAGGCATCTGGCTTGCCTAATGGGGAGGGGCAGGTGCGTGGACCCAAGCCCACGGTTGCGTGGGTGCTGGGGACTGGAGCAGGCTCAGGAGCAGTGGGCAGATACTCTGAAAACTGTGAGTTAGGTGTTAGGGCAAAGACAGTTTGAAATCAGTCATGGCACAGAAATTTCTACATTCGTGGCCACAACAGCTTACAGAGGCAAGACATGAAGCAAACGGAAAGGGAATTTATGTTGCAGGCAATGGGAACCATTAATCTAATCAAGGTGGTTCTTCACTGAAATTAGTCTGATATCATTATAAATTGCATTGGAGGGGAAGCTGACAGAGAGAAAGTCAACCGATGGCTGTAATAGACAAAAGGAAGAAGTAATCGGAGGTCAAGAAAGATGGAGGGCCTGTCGGTAAACACATTCATCATTTAGGAAACTGATTTGATTAATCAGAGCTAGGGACGGGGCAGAGGGATGATAAAGATAATATGTCCCACCTTTAAATGCCAGGGACAAAGGGACAGCTAACGAGAACAGAAAAGAGCAGAAGGAGAAATACGTTTATTAAATGATGAGTTCAAATTTAAGCATGCATTTTGAGACCACAGCTTGCTCCCGGGTGTGTGGCTACAGAATGCAGGAGTGGGAATCCAGCTAAGGTAGCAACATAATAGCCCCACTAGTGTTTAAGGAACAGGGTTCAAAACCTGTGGGGAACTCGAACTGCAGAACAGAAGACAGATGGGAGGTGAGGGGCAGAGAAGGAACAGGAAAGAGGAAGAAGGATCATCATGAGGTTAAGTAATGATTTTTCCATTGTGACATGAGGAAGAACAGATCTATTGGTCAAGGAAAATTTCCTGCTGTAGCATCAAGGAACAGTTAGTATAGAGTGAAGAAGAGCAGGAAAAGCAGCAGCAAGTAATTAGCTCGCACATCTCCATTGATTTCTGTAACATCTTATTTCCTATCAGAAAAAAGAAAATGTAGCCCAATCACTTTTTGTGTTCTCTTTGAAACTACTGTAAGATACTGCACTGGGGGCTTATTTAAAGCTAGAGTGATATGATATTTGTTTTAGTAACAATTGCATCTATAATTATATGGAAATATTGTACGTCCAGAATTCAAAGTATATTTAGCCACTTATTTTGATAAACCAATAAATTTTTTGAGAGAGGAAAAAAAAAAAAAGAAAGAAAACATTGTTTGCAAAAAACTCATAAGTAATAAAGCATTTGGGGCCAGGAAGATAGCTCAGGGGCACAAGTGCCTGCCTGGCAACTGCAAGGTCCTGAGTTCAATGCCTGGCTCCAGAAAAAAAAAAAAAAAAGAAGTAATAAAACACTGAAGATCAAAATTGCACTGAAGTGTTGCAAAGCCATTGGAAATATTTGTGCATTGTCTTTTTTTTTTATTTTTTACTTAGTAACTTATTAGGGAGATAAAAGAGAACACAGAGTGAAATAATAATAATCTCTATTATTCAGAGAAAAATACTTTTCATAGGGCTTTAACTTTCCTTGTAAGGCAACTGAGAAACAACAACAAAAATATTGCTTCAATTCCTTAGTATTAAACATGTTTTCCAAAGCTTTTAGGTTTCTTTTTAGAGCAATTACCATGGTGTTATTTAACATTGTAAGAACAACTATAGCCACCCTATCTTTCTGCAGTTATTAGTTGACTATTAATTAAATACCTTTGATTTGAAATTGAAACTCAATCTATATATGGTATATGATAAATTTATATCAACTCATACGTTTACTGGAAATATAAAGTGTTCTTCTCTTCATTATTGTGTGTAGAGCAGACCACATAAACACATACATTCTTTTAACTGTCTCAAGTAGAAATTTCCCACATGCTTTAACATGTACAGAGTGTGGTTCAGAGCCAACAAGTGACAAGCCAGGTGAGCGGAATGACACCACGGTCTAATTCAAGGCGGTGACACTTATCTTGCTATCTTTCTGTGCATCTACTTCTTTGCGCTTTTTGTACTTGCTGTTTGCACTAGAGTAGGCTTAGGTAGACTGTTGATTTTTGGATACCAAACAATCACAAATTACCTTCATGTCTATTTTTTAAATGTATTTAGTGCAGGGTCTACAGGGTCTCACTACACAGATCGGACTCCCAGTGATCCTCCTGTTTTCGGCCTCCCCAGTGCTGGGATTTTGTCAACACGCCCAATCTCAGTCATCATCTCAGTGCACCCTGGGGTCAGGGCTGACATCTATTTTTAAAAAATAACTTTCAGAATGGCCTTGCTGAAGTAAAATGGAAAATCAAATGCTAGGCTTATGGTAAACAGCGTAACTTAAGTCAGGAGTGCCCAGAGTATAGCAAACGCGCGCGCATCATGCCAAGGTGGCATCTGGGGAGTGGTGCACGTTGGATCCCAGGAAGACTGACCCATGGGAAAACTTATCCGGAAGGAACACAAGTCACAAGGTGGACAGAGAGAGGCCAAGAAGTAAGTCGGGTGCACATCACACCCGAAACGCGAAGTGTTTCCCCCCGCAAATGCACTCTGGGACAGAGGCCATCTTTCCAGTCACCCAGGGGTTTCTTGGGGAGCAGCTATCCATTTTCATAAACAGAGAAATATAGCAAGAAAGGGACAATTACGAGATTTCGAGATTAAAAGAAACCGCTTATGATAAAGCTGCATATTAATGGACTGAAAGGCGCATTATGAAATTTAGCTTGAAAGCATTTGAAAACCATCAGTCCAGAAAAGACCCAATAAATATTATAAATACAAATGGAGCAGTATTATTATTCATTGGAAAAATGAATCTGAAAAAAAGGCCCTGAGCACATTTGAATTAGAAAACAGATTTAGCCTCTGTTTTAGCTGTCCTAAAACTCCTTCCTCTGTGCTCATTAAACTGACTCTAATTTGTCTTTGAGGTTCTCCAAATAATTCTCACTTTTAAACTCTTGTGCAAAAATGTAATGAAAAATATTGATAAAGGTCTTTGGGGCTTAAGATTTTTGAGGAATTTATGTTATTTATACAGGGAGCTGGTATATAATTGACAAATCTGGATGAAAAGAAACAGGCAACATTTCTTGAAGTCAGGGTTTCTCTAAGCATGTGGGTGGAATGAAAATTCTTGCAGAAAATTCAGGATTGAGCAGGACTTTATAAGTTTCTACAGACTTGAGTTTTAGGATTACAATGACAAAAAGAGCAGGAAAAGAAACACTTCCCGGAATCCCAAGCTGGAAACTTTCATTATTCTACAAATGAAAAGAAAGAAATTTAGAAAGGCCTGGAGGAAATAATAATATGAGTTTTTCATTTGCTATCCATCAGTCTATCTTTCCTTATTTTTTCATACCAAAACTGAGTTCCTCTGATGTTCCTAGGTAGCTTCCTTGTGAGATCCATTTGCTCATAAGCCCAGTCTGGGAGGATAGGATATGTGTAGACAGCTTCAGAAGCTGCAGTACTTCTGAATGCTTAGATCATTAAAGGTGGATGTAGGGGGCCTGCAGAGGTGAGTATCCAATGCATCGCCTCCCATTCCATGCTACGTAATCGGGCTTCATCTAACAGGTGCATAGATCATTACCACAGAACTCGAGGCAGGAAAATAATATGATGACATATTCATTTGATTACAAAAATTCAGCCTAAACCTATGAAAGTAGAGGAGGAGAGGAAATACTGGACTTTTCCAGGTAAGAAATGACAAAGGTGCTGCGCATAAAGATACGCGCCTGCAATCCTAGGCACTCAGAAGGCTGAGATGGGATGATCGTTGTAAGTTCAAGACCAGCCTAGGCTACAAAATGAGCTCTAGGCCAGCCTACAGTTACATAGTGAGACCTTGTCTCAAGGAGACAAAAGAAAGAAAAAGGAAGGAAGGAAGGAAGGAAGGAAAGAAGGAAGGAAGGAAGGGCAGGGAGAAGAAAGGACAGAGGTATTGCTGCAGGCTAGGGCCATAGGAATAGAAAGATCTACATGGGTTCAAAAAACTGTAGAGTTAAACCAACCACAAATGGTGGAATAATTAAATACAACAAAGCAAGAGGAAGAAAGAAGGACCCTAGGAAGCTGCCCAGCTCGCGAGGTGACTGGGTGGAGGGGACACTGCCTGAGAACTGGAATATCTGGAAAACAACAGAAAGGGGAGACAGAAGGGTGCATTCTAAATGACTACCCTTTCTAATATGGTAAAGCAAAACCTGTATGTAATGAACACCCCAAAATTCTCACGGTAAGATGTGTAAAATTCACGACACAGCAGGGTATCTGTCCTCTCAGAACAGAAGAAAGATAGGGTAAACAAAAATTTTAGCTATACAGTATTTATTAAAAAAAATTCTTAAATGAAATCAGGCTTCTCCTAAAATGTTTTAGTTGTAGCAAAACAGAGCATATCTGTAAACACTGCACTCGACCTCAGGCAGCAAAGGCTGCGGCTGGCCCTTTCTTAGAGGCAGAGGCAGCCGGCCCTTGCCTGCCATGTTGCAAAGGACACCACTGGACTCGTAATGTCGTCTTAACGTTATCCAGACGGCATTCCACTGGTCAGAAACAAGATAGCAGCCTTCCCCAGCCCCAACAAATGATGGGGAGTCCCTAGCACTGGGCAAGCCCCAGCCCTCAGTGGGTCTGCAGAGGATAGTTGAGTCTTTTGTGTCTGGAACCCCAGGACACACAATCTTAGACCTTCCCGCTGCTGCATGGGTGACGTTGACGACTGAGATAGACCTGTTAAAGTTCGCACAGGAACCCGGGGACTGTTTCTTCCAGGTATTGTGGATCTCATGCTGTGAAAAAGGAGTTTAGACTTGCAGGGTGTTGAACTACTTTCTGAGATTGCTGGCTCAGACTATTTGGGGGGATTCAGGCTGCTGCTCAGTCACAGGAGGTGGGGATCTTTGAACCAGGAGTGATCATTCTCAGCTGATTATTTTTCTGGTGTTAGAATAACATCTACGAGCCAAACTGCGAAGGGATTCAGTAGCACCCTCTCCCCACAGGAAGCGCTGTTCACTGGAGATCTGATAGACTGCTGGCCCACGCGTACACATGAGGCCAAAGGAAAATACTGTCAAGGGCTCCTGGACAGGTGCAGATGTTTTGGTGAGGGCTTTGTCCCAATGGCCACCTGCCCGGCCACGTGAGAAGCAGCCACCTCTGTGGTGGGGTTCAGGTCACCCAGTTAGCTCATGCATGCAGAGTAGTGTAAGCCTTGATAACTTTAAAGCAGACTTTCAGTCACTTATTTAAGGGATCCACGGCAATTTGTGCGACAGGGATATATGGAAATAATGACAAGTTCAAATGGCTAATGAGGCAGTTCCACCTGCTGGTAAAAAAGTGCCCAAAGCTGTGGAAGTTTATCAGAGAAATAAAAGGAATGATCCTTTAATGGGGAGTCGTTGTGTCTACCCCCCACGCAAAGACTGCTCTCTCATTAAATTGGAAAACTGACGTTTTCCAGTGGGCAGATCAATGGCCCCTGCAGAAGGAGAAGCTCATTCGCTTGCGAGCATTCGCAGAAGAACAGCTGAAAGCCAGACAAACTGGGCTCTCCTTTCCCCCACGGAGTATTCTTGATTTTGTTACAGCAAAGAAATTAGGACACTGAGGGGTGGGTGAGATAGCTCAGCAGACTAAGTGACTGCTTAGGCAAGTGTAGGGACCAGGGTTTGATCCCTGGTATCACAAGCCGCACAGGCGCCACCCTCAGGCGTACTGGGCTGGCAACCGAGTCCGGGCTTGCGAGGGCTCACCTGTAATCCCAGTTCTGGGGAGGCTGGACCAGGAGGGTTGCTACGCATCAGAGCAGTGTAGTGAGACCCTACCAAATACATGATTTTTTTTCCCTTTTTTTAAGAAATTAGAACAGTGGACACTGCTTGAAGATTTCAGAGCTATTAATGCATGCGTTTACCCTCTAGGCACCTTTCACGTGGGACTGCTCTTTCTGACGGTAGTCCCACACTACTGGTTTGTGATAGTTATTGATTTTAAGGGTTGATGTTTTTAACCATCCCTTAAGATCTGCAGGAGCAGCGTCGTTTTGCCTTCTCTGTTCATGCTGCTCCCTTTGCTGAGGCTACGAACCGATATCAATGGACATATTTTACCTCCAGGGATGATGAGCTGTGTCCTATGCTGGGCCAATATTTTGCTTCTCGGGCTTTAGATCCTGTTAGGGATTAAATTCCCTTAAACTTATATGATGTAGTACGTGTGTGATGCATGGTTGGCTGTCAGTTCTCAGGAATGATTTATCCATCTTTATTTTTACAGAAACTGAACAGGCTTTGATAGAACATGTGTTATGCATAGCCCCAGAGAAAACTCAAGCTATCTCCCTCTGTAGTTAGTTGGGAGCTCTGCTGATTGGAAGAGCAGTTTGTGTCCCAATATGAGCATTAAGAAAAGACTTGTTACAAACGTCAAATGATTTTCAAAAAATTCTGAAGGTCATTAATTTGACTCATCTGAACTTATGAGTACCTACATAGCCTATATAAAGCATGATAAGGAGATCCACATTTCCATTCGCCCTAAAGCCCTCCTGCTGAGGCTCCTAAAGAGTTCCAGATAGTAGAGGCTGTCTGACAGACGGGCAGGTGTTCTAAGCAGTAAGCTTCCCAGATCACACACAAGCCACACTTACGGTTCTGCCCAGCAACCCAGACTTGACCTACAGTAATTCCACCAGAAGGCTTACTCTCTGCAGCTTCCAGCCAAGTGAGCTGTAGCCCGAATATCCCAATTTGTCAGCCCTCCGTGTATGCCGTGAGAGTACAGATACCTACTGTCGTTGCTTGCAGGCTGCCTGGCCTGCAGGACATGTCCAGCACCCGGTCTCTCCAATAGGTAATGGTCCTTCCTGAAGAAGTGGGAGCTTCCAAAGATTTTTGTAGCAATGGAATGTGTGGAGAACTGCTCTGCCTGCTTTAAAGGTCAAGGGTGTCTAAGGACCCCTGAGGACACGACGTGGCACAAGTAAACACACACGCACAAGTACAGCCCTATTCAAAATGTAAATATGAGACAAGAACCTGCGTAAGGGCTTCACAGTGATGACACACACCGCTCTCGCTTTTGGCTCTCTGCTCTGTTCCGTGCCGCCTGCTGCTGTTACTGATGCTTGGCACGCGTGGGTTCTCGAGCCTTAGGACCACACCCAGGAAAGTCTCCCTTGGGCCCCCTGAACAGGCCAACAGAATATCAGTCATTCCACTGTAATTCCTCATGGTCCACAAGGACCATCCATTGTTGACAAGGCACCCTTAACATTATGACAGTAATTACAAAAACAAAAAGAGGAAATAATAGATCATGGTAAGCCACAAGCATGCCTTGATTTTTCTCTGGTGGGCAGGTACAGGTTGTCACTATGCAGCTCAGACTTGTAGTGACCCTCCTGCCTCAGCCTCCCCCAGCACTGAGATCATGGGCATGCAATGTGGTGGCTGGCTTGGCTCAGGGCCGGTGTGGCATGCAGTACCAGGGATGGAAACTGGATCCTGGAGCTTACCTCTGAGTTCTTTCCAGCCCCAAAATTGCTCAGTTTTTTTACAGTGTACGTTTAATTTTTGAATCTTGCCAGTGATATAATTAGCACACTACGCCAGCAGAATTATATTGTTCCAAAGTACAAGGGCATTGGAAAAGGAAGCGGTAAAAGTGTCGTGACAGTCCCAGAGGATGGGAAAATGGGATGGACTGGCTACCCCGCTGGCAAGAGGGCAGGGTTTTGCTTGTGTCCTTGCAAGAAATGCACAGATGACGTTGGCTCCCCTAGGAGCGTACAGCCTGGGAGAACTCTTCCCCACGATGCACCCAGGAAGGAACTGGGCTCTACTCTCCTCACCAGTGGGAGTCTTCTCTCACATGACCGCCGGAGACTTGCTCATCATCAGTGTCCACTACGGATGAGAACACCTGGCACCCGTCAAGGGCCCCTTAACTAGAGCCCCTGGAGGGTACCTCTGACTACTGATCAGAACCATGCACTCATCCACCCGAAGAAATTGTAGCAGCTCCCTTAAGACAGTTGGAGTACTTCTCCTGGAGGGAGACAGTTAAGTCCGTCATAGTATAGGGAGTCAGGCAGGGTTAGGCCCTAGAAAGAGGCCGTACAGGTGCATGACAACCGTGGGTGGAGGGAGAGTCATTAAGTGCTAGATTCGAAGATGGAAGACAGGATAACTACACCTCCCTACCTACCTACCTTAGGGATAAATAGCGGCGAGTGCTATTCAACCGTTGGCATTGTAAAACAAAAAGGGGGAGATGGGGAGCCCACACAGGAAGATGGAGGCCTAATTGATCTCCTCTGTGAGCACCATGGAGAAAGGTGGTGAGCAAAATGCTGACACATTGCAGATTCTAGGGAAAGCTAGCACAGCAGAGACTCCGTGGTTTACCAGACGTGTACTTGGGGTGGTGGAGGTAGATGAATCTGGTTGCTTATTCTGGGTGCTTATTCCTAGGTCTGACTGAATGAAAGCAGGATAAACTGGTCATTCAGGATTCGTTTTGAAGGGAGGCACAAATGGCCCCACATTTTAGCCTAATCCTCTGTATCTGTCTTGCATCCTTGCTCATCCCCGACTGATAGTTGGGCCGGCTTCGAAGTAGTGGCCCGCCGAGCTGAAATTCTGAGGCCAAGGCATCACTGCATCCACTATGCTCCATTTCATTCCCAGTCTACGAACCTGCCTCAGAACACACTTTCTCCACACAGGAAGTTTTTCTTAATGACTGAAGGATTACGTGCACAAAGCGTAAAAGCACTTGTTGATGGAATTGAAATCAAGTTCTTTGGAGAATCAGCCTAATTTTATGGTACTGCGTAAGTCTAAGAAGAAAAGTACTTAGCGTCAGTCTATTACAGGTAAAGATGTTTGAACTTAACACACTTAATGAGCAGAAATAAGCATTTTATCAGTGACTTCTTCTAGGAGAATTTTACAAAATAGAAATTTCTCCCCATCAGTTAGTGAATCCAGAAATTATCTGGGGCATTTGATTTATCTTTTTCTACAACACAAAGGTTTAAATGATCAGTGGCGTTTTAAAATCTTCATCAGTTCTCTCTGGAGCTAAAGGTAGCTTGCTCTTCCAAACAATTACATTTATCATTGTTTCTTTTATTTTTTCCAAGGTTGGCAAATACTAATGCCTCTCTTAAGTTATGGATTGACCTATGTATCTTTAGCTTCAAATGTAGTACAGTGGGATTTAAATTTCATTCTGTGCTTCATAATTCAAATAAAAAATCCCTTTTAATTGTTAATACTGTCGATTATAATTTTTGAAAATTATCACTTCAGATATTTATTTATTTATTTCTCTTTTTGAGACAGGGTCTCCCTATGCAGTTCAGGCTGGCCTTGAGCTCACTTTTGTAGCCCAGGCTGGTCTTGAACTCACGCTGATCCTCCTACCTCAGCCTCCCAAGTGCTGGAATTACAGGCGTGCGCCACCACCCCCGGCTATCACTTCACATTTAAATGGATAGTGAAATTCATTTTAATGGTCTGTGTATTTAGAATATATAAGTTAATATATTCATAAGTGTGAAACAATTACCTTCACATATGGATTCTGAGTCTGTATGTTTTAATTCAGTCCTATAAATTCTTTTCACACATAAAAAACATATAAGTTCACACCTGTTATTCCATGTGGGGGCCCGAGGGAGATTTCTGAGGGTGAGGTCCCAAGGTTAGAAACACACATGTGCAAGAAATGGGCAACAACAACAGCAACAGGTAGCAAGGAGCAGAACAAGAGTGCAAGAGCACCAGCACAGGCCCAGGGAGATGGCCTAGTGTAATAAGCGCCTGCCTGGCAAGCACAAGGTCCTGAGTTCAATCCCTGGCATCACACACGCGCACACAATAATAATAAATAAAATAAAATAAAACAAAAAAGAGTGCAAGAGCCTACAAGTTGACTCTGTCTTCATCATATAACACTTATACTGGTTGTCCCTGCATGTGTACATGGCACTGTAACCAGCACATGCTTGTTCTCCTGTGCTACATCATGGCTACATCACTGTAGCCTGCTGTGTGCCCGCACCAGACAAGCAGAGTACGTCCTCATTTGTCCTTAGATGCCCCTGAGCTTTGGAGCAGTTTGAGTGGTTCTACACACACTTGAATGATCATATCACTCAAGAAACCTGCTGAGGTGGTGATATCCGAATGAGAGAACACCACCAGACCCATCAGTCAAAAGACCTGACATTATGCCGTTATTACTTAATCTTTATAATATGTTCCATATTACTATGAAATTGTCTTTATTTTAAAAAGTAATGACTATGTAATTTTAAGAACTTGTGTTGCAAAGATCAAAGGCTTACTTATCACTAGACTTCTGAAGAGGATGAGCAAAGAAGGAGACATGTATGTACACACACGACACCTGCCTGCACCAGCTTCCCACATAAGCAATGGCATTGCTTATATGTTGCACACATGAACCAAGAGAAAAAGAACAAGAAATAAAATGACTGGAAAGCATACTTATTTCATCAGCGTGAACCAGCAATCTCTGTCTGAATGCCTGGATGTGAGTGCCATGCAGAAGCGCTGTAGAGGACCAATTAAAGCATTTTTAATATTTTAAATGAAGTTTTAATTTTTTCGGGGGTGGGGGGTGGGGTGGGGACAGGGTCCAGTATGCAGTTCAGGCTGGCCTTGAGCGCACTTTTGTAGCCCAGGCTGGTCTTGAACTGGCACCGATCCTCCTGCCTCAGCCTCCCGAGTGCTAGGATTACATGAAGTTTTAATGTTAATGGAAGCATATGCATAGACCTAGATGAGAAGATGTCCTACCAGTATTTTCACTGCAATTCCACCATTAGATGTTTTTTTTTTTTTTTTTTTTTTTTTTTTTTTTTTTTTTTTTTTTTTTTTTTTTTTTTTTTTTTTTTTTTCTCAAACAGAAGACACTAAGGGAAAAGTCCACGTGATGAAGGGAGAGAAACCCCGGCTATGCGCGCATACAGTATTCACAGGTTCCTTGCTGTTACTCATCCAAATGAAGGTAAACCTTCCTCAGAAAAGAGCAGCTTTCCCAGTTCTCTCTGGTGAGTGGTAAAGTTGGTTGATAAGCACCTGATGATGAGGTGAACTTCCTATGTGTGGTGCAAAGTAGCAACGTCTTACTTAAATACTATAATGCTTAATTCATAGTTAAGTCATGAGCCTATGTTTACTATAAAGGTTGTAGGACAATAGTACTCCGAGAACAGTATTTTCACCATATGAATCCTTAAAGATTAGATTTTGAAGAAAACACAGGTGTTCTCTGGTGTACGGTAACACTCGGAGTTACTTACACATTTACCTGAGCACGTGAAACCCTCATACAGGTCATCGCTATAGTGTGAGTGCTGCCCAGGTGTTCTACCTTCAACAAAATTCAGTCTTCACTTATCATCTATAATTCTCCTGACACAAATTATCAGTAGCACAACATAGCTGATTTAGTGTTATTCTCCAAAAGATAAAATGGAGTGCCAGGAAAGAAATTTCCTGCTGATGCATGAATAAATATTGAAACAGCATAGAGATTTACAAAACAAAATATCAAGATGAAGTCAATACATCCGTTTCCTAAATAGACAAGAACATACAGGCATTATTCTATCATCTTTGTTCCACTCACACTAAATGAATGATGCAGAGCTAAGTATTAGATCTGAGGCATATTGTTGCCAGAGAGTCTTTTCATGCAGATATCCATGTGTCAGGTCGTGGTAGCCTATCATAAATATGACTAATCTTTTAGTTTCATTTTGAATTTGAGAAGAAGGCTGTATTTGAAATGAATATATTTTAGTAAGTGCATATCTGTTTAATAGAGCATAAAATAATGTTTTACCAGGAAATCTGCTGCTAGGATTTAGGATAAAAACCATTATCTTACAATTACTAAATGCAAATCCATGGATTAGCTCACATATGATATATTGCCTTCAGCACTAACTCTGTGCATTCCAAACCTTCAGCTGTTTTTTTTAGTATCTAATGAACACATATAGTATGGCAATGTTTATCAACATAAGGAGGAAAGATGTGAGCTTTCTTCTAGAGAATGGAAACTGCCCCAGATATGCAGCTATTCTGAAAAGCAAGAGAAGCAATAAATGAACACACTTCAAACCAGAATCACTTCAGAGAAGCTTGGATCAAAAAGAAATGAGAAATGTATATAAAGCAGCAGTGGAGCACCTCCACAGCACGCACCACACATGCAAGGCCCTGACTTGCACTCCAGCACCGCAAAGCAAGATGGTCGTGGCAGAGGGACATCACTTCTCTTGGTGGCTGGAGCCACTTAGTCGTGCTGTGTCTGGTGCCGGGTGACTAGCTCATACTCGACTGCACAGCTCATTTCCAGGCGAAACCCAAACATCCCACAACCCTGAAATCGCCTTCAGTTTCCAGAAAACTGATAGCTGGCCACTGTAATCCAAGAGGCTTACAGAGAGAAGGTAGGAACGACATCTACGGTTGCCTGCCATAAGGCCTAGCAGATCAAGGACGGCCAGAGGGGACATGTGAGTTAGCTCCCAGAGTGCCTGGCTAAGTTCTGCTTATTTGTATGAGAAATACAGAAAATTTTCACAGTAGAGATAAAGACAGAGCTGAAGAAGAACAGAGTTGGAATGAGATAGGAATATAAAGTAATCTAAAGAATAAAAGCAAGAGGAAATAGCCTAGACTGAAAAAGTAAATAAATAAGAAAGAATAAAAGCAAGAAAATTAAACTGTAAGTCAAGGTTACTGGTACAGGGAGATAAGAAAAGGTGGGTTAAAATATGATTCTTGTGTAGTCAGTTTAAAGAAATAGAAACACGGAGAAAGACTGAGGAACACGCACTTTTCAAATGCAGGCTGGTGGCTTCTGGCCGGGTAGGAACTGCTTACAGAATCCTAGCTTGACTCTAGGCCAGCTGACAGTTGGGAGGGAGAGCGATCCCTTCTGGTCCTTAGCTCTCCAGATTATCAGGATCTCAAGGTCCTCATCCTGGTAAGCCTGATGATGCACTCATCCGATTAAACTTGAGGATGTGGCTGCTAACAATCTATCTGACTAGGAGGCAATGATGGGAGAGAGGAGCCTCAGGGTCCCCTATAAACATGCACTGGAGAATGGGGAAAGTAACAGACAGGACAAGAGCCCAGGGCGTGAAGCTCTCGGATTCCTTCTACTTGTCTGGCTGTCTGGCTTTCACTATGTGGCAGAGCTGTGTGGAGATACACAGGCACCTACAGTAGCTGGTCACTGCACCTTTGGGTTCATGTATGTACCATGTTATTGCTGTATTCATAAAGCATGAATACAGCTATGGAAATACATGTGCACCAGACTGAATGCTTAAACGAGTGAAAATATCAGACTTCATTATTCAGAATCAATGTGGTTTCTACAAGCAACTCAAAAACTCAGATTTCCGGGTTTTTTTCAAGCCAATGTGCGTGTATCTCCTATGATGTTTAATTCTATATTCATTTTGCTATATTTAGGACAGCTTTCTCAAAATATAAAGAAACTTCTTTAGGATAAATATGACCATTGTCTTTTCCAAAATAGCAAAATGTAGACAGAATGATTCACCTAAAATTGCTCATCAAATAAAGGATTAAAAAAAAAAAAAAAACTAATTCAAAACAGCTGAGTACTTGTAATAAAAAAGGGTTCTAGTGGATATCAAAACTGTAGCAACTTCAGTGATTTTTTTTTTTTTAATAACACCTGCTGTGTTACAGTGCTGACAAAGCCATTGTGGAAGTAAAGAGGTAGCAACCAATTAAATTTTATAACCCCTGTGAGGCGGTTAGAGGCACAGCTCAGTCTCTCCTGTTGACAAATGGTGCCATTTACCTAAATTCCACTGCTCTCCCTGCCTGTGCGCTTCCATAAGATGGTCAGCTTGGTCGTGGAAGGCAGCCTGTTTAAACCCGTGGGCTCAGAGAACGCCCCCCCCCCCGGGAGGTGGCCGCTTGCTCCTGGACCACACAGTTGTGTGGTCTTGAAGGGAAACGCAAACCCCTTCAGGCTTCATCTTTCTCACCTGACAGCGGGTATTACTCATATTTTCTTCTCATAAAATGTCATAAAACTCTAAAAGTATTTTTCTCATTTGCTAGGTATATAATGAATGCTTAATACTTGCGAGCTAGATAGCTGAATTCTAGCCTGTAAGAGGTCTATTCCATTTTTTAGCTTTTGTTCTGTTTCTTCAGAATGCATCCTGGCCATCTACTGAGCTGTTAGACTGAACCACCATTCAGACCCTCACTCAAGCCTTTCCTTTAAGTGTTTCCCATTGGGCCAGCGAGATGGTTCAGCAACCTTAGGAAAGCTTAGTCAACCGAGGATTGATCCCTGACATCACAAGCTGTGCCAGCCCCACCCCCAGTGCAGGCTGAGCCAGCCATAAGACCAAAAATAAATAAATAAATAAATAAACAAACAAACAAACAAACAAACAAATAAATAAATAAATAAATGCTTCCCATTATCTTGGCCTCTGGGTGTTGCCCTAGTTATTAGATTCACCTATCCCTGTTTCTCTTGTAATCTGAAATGGGTCCCTTGGCAAAATTCAACAAAGCCCTGATTTCTTTATAACATAGAAAACTTCCCTTAGCAAACTTGCATCTGTATGACAGAGTCACAACTGCATAGAGCTGTAGGTATGAGGGCAAAGAGTGAGATGGGGCAGGCACTGCTGGGTGGCAGTGCTGGTGTGTGTTTTACACACCTGGTGGCACTGTATTCTCTACTCTGTGGTTGACATTATTATCGCTTTTGGTGGGTCTTGGATCAAGCCCAAGGTCTTGCACACGTTAGGCACAAATTCTGCCCTGTTTTGAATCTAGCTATGTGTGGCCAATAAACATTACACATAGCTTTGTGTGGCCAATAAATATTACAGGAACAAAAGGGAATTATATCATTTCTGGAAAGTTCTAACACTCAGTAAGTCGTTCACTCTCTTACTAACCTAGCCCCTAGCAGCATTCCACGTAACATTTCCTCTCATCAGCTGGTCCATGCTTGAAGATAACATGAGCCACAGAGCCAAAATCAGTATGCTGTGTAAGTGAAAACTAGACCTGCGACATTAGCCCAGGAGCTTCAAGGGCTGTGGCTTCCCGCGTCTCTGACCTTCGCTAAGATAAAAACACGCCGACTAAGAGCACACATGCTTTAAATCCCAGCTCCCATTCTGTGTTCACCTTCAGGGAACTTACCACATTTTCAAGTGACCCAAAGTTACTAGCTTCTCTGCCTCAACTTTCTCATTCTGGCAAAATAGGGGTGACGCTAGTATCTAACAATAAAATGGTATCATAGCAACATGTCACATAGGATGATCAGAAAACAATATGCACTATATGCTAGAGACAAGAGGAGTACGTATGCTGATGTTAGGGGATTTAAAGCACAGAAAGAGAAATAAATAAAAACACTGTCACTTGTAATGACAGTAGAGGAGGGAGATCCAACAAAATAATGTGGAATTCTGGAGGAGTGGAATCATTTGTTTTCTGCGTGGGAACAGAATTATCTTACGGACAGTGTGGCATTTTCACTGAACCATAAAAAATGAAGAAAGGTAAAAGGTAAAGATGAGAACGATTAGGGTAGTGGAAGGGAGACCACCTCGGAGGATGACTACCATGCTGGAATTAGCCTGTCATGCCCTGTTATATATATCATGGTGTGCCATGACATTGTACAAGGATATCTCCAACAGAATGTACAATTGGCTTTCTACTGTTCAATTCTCTCTCCGTGTGCCAGGCTTCCTTTTCGGATAGGGTGAAGTCCAGCCCAAAGGCTGCATCTGCTTTTAAAAGCATGTCATTTTCTGATGGAGTCAAATATGAAAAGAAGGCTCTTATGTACTCCTGGAGAGTGCTGGCATAGAAGGCTCGTTGTGACCAAAGCCTTCGGCGGCCTCTTGGCAGTGTTTGCACGTGTTCCTCTGTAAGCCGGGGCACGTCGACCTGCTTCCCCAGGTGCGCCACTGCCAGAGTTCTGTATGGCCTACGAGTCTTTGAAAAGAGCAGGATTCTGCCTTGGCACATCTGCGCAGACATCAGATTGAGCACTAACTCAGAGGGAATCAAATCCAGGGATTTAAACTAGCGTCAGTACGTGAAGCAAATCTCCAACTCAACAGCTAATAACGGGTATTTTCTTCTTAGGGTTCTCACTATTTTTCTAAATAAGCATCTGGGGTTTTTTGTTTGTTTTTTCATTTTGTTTGTGGCAAATGTGCCACATGGTAAGCAGGGCAGGGATGTCAGGGTTGGGTCTGTGCAGCATTGGGGCACCATTAAATAATAACAGGATACAAGAAGAAATGGAAGCCAAGGAAATAATAAAGATGGAATCAGGGACTAGGAAAACAGTTACGCACCTATCGGCACCAGGGCTCGCTAAACTACAAGTATCAGGAATCTGCAGGAATACATCTAAAGCATAATCAAAATCCCCGATAGCTGAGACTGTTCTGTTTTGTTAATGTATTTGGTTGGTCCAGGGTCTCAGTGCGCAGCTTGGACTCGTGGAGATGCTCCTGCTTTTAGTCTCCCCAGCACTGGGAATGCAGGTGTGCTAGTATACCTGGACTGTGGCCTGCTTAGCATGCCGAGGGGCGACACTTGTGTGGCACCTGGCACCAGGGATCAAACTGCAGTCCCTGCGCCTGTGAAAGTAGGCGCTCAGTCTTGTGGGCTGTCTCACCAGCTCCCTCCCAGATTTGCTTTGAAAAGGCTTAAATAAATTACATGAGCAAACTCTTTGAGGGTAAGAGTCCTATTTTGCTCCTTTTGCTGTGCATACTCCATCATGCCATGCATAGATGTTGCCTACAGACTCAAAGGCACAACGGTGTGAGTAGATGCCGCTTATCCCACAAAATATGGAACTGTAGGTGCAAGGTGCTCTTCACAGATTTATGTGTTTGTTTCACAGCATGAAAGTGTTCGCGAATGGATGTCGAGTACATCAGGGATCCTCAGATCAAGGTGCACTCAGCATATTTTGACCAGATCGAAGACAAATCCTGAATGCTGGTTTCTTAGCCAATGACGACTAGGACAGCCATAAAAGGAAGGCAGATATTCACTAAAATTCTTTAATGTCATTAAATCTGGGTATCCGGAAATCTGGTGTTTTCCCACTTAGAGAACACACAGACACACACACACACACACACACACACACACACACACACACACAGACTTCTTGTCATTTCGGATCAGATTTTAAAATAACAGAAAATCTACTTGACAGGATCTCCAAACTGCCCAGTTCATCAGCATCAAGAAAAGTAGTCTCCTGCCTAACCTATCCTTACTGTCTTTAGAGGCGGGGGTGACAGGTCTCACAATGATGCTCGATAAGTTTCATAAACTCTGCGACCAGTTGGTGTTTCGAATGCATTTTTATTTTGCTATCTTTTCAGAGATGCAAAAAAAAAAAAAAAAAAAAAAAAAAAAAAAAAAAAAAAAAAAAAAAAAAAAAAAAAAAAAAAAAAAAAAAAAAAAAAAAAAAAAAAAAAAAAAAAAAAAAAAAAAAAAACAAAAACAAAAAAAAAACACTGAAAAGAAAAAGCTTTCTAAACCCAACTCCAGAGAGAAAGGCTTTCCATAAGCTTTCAACATTCTAATAGCTTATGTCCCTTCTGCTGATTGCCCCAGAAAGAAAGAAAATCAAGGAGCCCACAAACGACATCACTGATTCGTACTTCTCCTCCCACAGCCCCAAATGCTGCTGGCTTGGTGGGAAAAACAAAATCCCACCTTGCAGCCCTGCGTCATTACCACATGCGGTCCTTCCTGGTGGGCGGTGGGGGGCGGGGGCACTTCCTCCACAGGCCTGTCCACCCAGCAAAGGCGCTGAAGTCAGAGCAGAAGAGACTGCAGAGTTCAGCCATGATATATCATGGAGAGCCTCCACCAACACCAAATGAGATAATAGGCATAAACAGACTTTGAAATTGCTCATGCAGGATCTATGTGAACATCATTCTCATTATTACTACTTGTTCACAAGTTAAAGGTGTTGCTGTCTGCGTTTCTGAAGTAGGTTAACCTATTGGAACAGAGGTTAGGGTTGGGGTAAAGATAACCTTGCTCTGTCCAGCTCGTTGGCTGTACCACTAAAAAGAGTAAGTGTTGGAGAAGTAAATCAATCTCACCCTTTTCAAAAGATCAGAATGGGATGATGAAGAAAGCATCATCACATGTCACAAGTCTCGACTAAGTTGTAGTTATGAGTGCCATTGCTATCAGGGCAATAACGGTACCTAGCATAAGAAGAAGCTGTAAGCTGGCTGAGAACTTTCTAGGCACTGGCAGTGTTCTGGCCATCTTATAGAAGAGAAATCTGGGGCAAAACAGCTGAGTTCAGATGGGCAAAGTACCCATGCCTCGCAAATGGAGGAGCCCGAACTGAAATCCGGGTGGTCCAGTATCTCCCCTCTCTAGACTGTTGTGCCCAATTAGCAAAGAGTTTTGCAGTGTATACCAGCAAATACTGTGTGACTCCAGAGATGTTTCCTCTGCCTACCAAGCAACTGACAGAGCAACATAGTAAACTGGAGTGGCTGGGAGAAAATGGCTAAAAGAAAAAATGGGACAGATTCAACACAATCTTGATTAGAACATAATTAGTATACCTTACAAATCTAGAAAAAAAAATTCCTAAAGTTCATCTGGAACCAGAAGAGACCTAGCATATCAAAAGCAATCCTGGGCAACAATGGAAAGGCAGGCAGTAGTATTATATTCCTCGACTTGAAATTATACAACAAAGCTACTGTGACAAAATCAGCGCGGTGCTAAGAAGAAGCGGAAGAAGAAGAAGAAGAAGAAGAAGAAGAAGAAGAAGAAGAAGAAGAGGAGGAGGAGGAGGAGGAGGAGGAGGAAGGGAATAAGAGGAAGAGGAAGAGGAGGAAGAAGAAGAAGAAGAAGAAGAAGAAGAAGAAGAAGAAGAAGAAGAAGAAGAAGAAGAAGAAGAAGAAGAAGAAGAAGAAGAAGAAGAAGAAGAAGAAGAAGAAGAAGAAGAAGAGCCGGGCGTGGTGGCGCACACCTGTAATCCCACCACTTGGGAGGCTGAGGCAGGAGGATTGATGTCAGTTCGAGACCAGCCTGGGCTACAAAAGTGAGCTCAAGACCAGCCTGAACTGCATAGTGAGACCCTGTCTCAAAAAGACAAAATAAATAAATTAATTAATTAATAGAAGAAGAACAAGAACAACAACAACAACAACAACTGAGGATAAATGGAACAGATTACAAGAGGCAGATACACACAAACACACTCAGCCACCTTACCTTTGGCAAGGGGTCCAAACATGTTCACTGGAAAGAAGACAGCCTCTTTAATGGTGCTGAAAGCTGGCTTCTCACATGCTGAAGGCTAAAAATAGATCCACACCTATCATCATGCACAAAACTATGGCCAAAATGGATCAAAGATTTAAATATTAAAAATTAAACACTAAATCTTCTGGAGGAGAAAGCAGATAGAAATCTTAAGGACATAGGCGTAGGTATAGAATTCATGAACAAAAATCAAACAACAGAAAATGCTTAAAAGAATCAACAATTAGGATCTCATATTTTCGAAACATTCTGCATGTCAAAAAGGAATTTGTGGGTAAATAGAATACTTACAAGTTGGGAAAAAATGTAGCTCTCTTTCTGACAAAACCCTCCTGTCTAGAACATATGAAGAATTTATAAAAATCATGTCACCAAAATTCAAAGACACAGAGTATCTGAGATGAATATGCACTTCACAAATGAGGAGATACAAATGGCAAACAAATATATGACAAAATGTTAAGCACTGTTGGTCATTCAAGAGATGTAAATTAAACCAACGCTTAGATTCCATCTTACGCCAGAAAAGGTGGCTCTCATCAGGAAATCAACCGATAATACATGCTGGGGAGGCTGTCAGAAAAGAGGAAGGCTCCTCCAATGTTGGTGGAGTGCAGGCTGGTGCAACCATTATGGAAATCAGTATGGAGATTCCTCAAAAAGCTAGGATGAAGGTCTCATTCAAGCCAGCTGTTCACCTCCCAGGTATTTTTCCAAAAGAACTGAAATCATCAAACCACAGCAATATTGCTGTGTACCCATGTTTACAGGAGTGCAAGCTGTCATAGATAAATCTTGGCAACAAACCAAATGTCCACCTGAGGAATGGATAAAAGAGATATGATTTTATCCACAATATAGTACCACTCAGTTATAAAAAAGGATTAACTTGAGGCTTTTGTAGATAAATAGATACAACTAGAGACTATATCGATAAGCAAAATAGATAAGACCCACTTGTACAAATATCATATTATCTTACTAGTGTAGGAACCTGGCAGAATAAAGAAAATTTGAAAGATACAATAGAGAATGTGAAAAGAAAGAATTTGTTCAGTGGGAAAAAATTTGAAATGAGGAAAAGGACAAAGGAAAGAGGCAAAAATATATATTTATGCATATAGAGAGTATAATTTAGATAATTATACTGTCAATTTCTTTTGGTCTTTTTTAAAGAAGCAGTTAATGATGGAAACATTTTTTTGTATTCTTATATTTTTCTCTTCATTTTCTTATAGCTTTGTTTTTGTTAGTGTTCTTAAAACATTCATATGTATAATGTAAACAACTAATTTGAAGATAACATCATGCAGTACAGCAACAATTGTTGAATTCCTATTACTTTGCTTAGTGAAATTTTTAACACTTTTAATGCTATTTTTATTACTACTTTGCATTCTTTAATCTTTTTTATGAGCAGAATAGATTTGTTGAGGGAAAGAAAGCTCCTGTCTGAGAGAGGGACAGGAGGGGGTTCCGGAGTGGGTGTCCCCCAGATTTTTTTTTATAAAATTTTTTTAATTAAAAAAGAAGAAAAGGAAAAAAATACCCTTACTAATATAATTAAAAATAAAATGTGAAATCACAACTGATACGACCAAAACCCAGAGAATTATAAGAAACTATTCTGAAAATGTAATATTCTAACAAATTAAAGAGCATGCAGGGGCCCAGCAGGATGGCTCAGTGGTCTAAAGCGCCTGCAGGTGGCTGAAGGGACCGCAGTTCAATCCCTGGCACCACATGTTGCACCAGCCCTGCCCTCAGGGCAGGCTGAACTGGCCATAAAATTAAATAAACAAACAAAAGTTCTGAAACAAGAAAAAAAAATAAAGAGCATACAAAAAGAAGAGAAATTCCTGTACATATACAAATTACCAAAACTGAACCAAGAATATATATCCTCAGATAACCTCTGAATAGACCCATAACAGATAATAAAATAGTGGCACGAGCAAAATCCTGCCGACCACGGCCCAGGGCGCGCCACATCTCTTGCATAACTCTACCTGAACTGCTGGGCTGATGATATGTTGCCAAGGCTCTTCAACTTCCTCTATGAGGTTGCAATGGAAAGAGCACCACAGAACTCCTTCCCAGAAGCTCACATTACACACGGATTGTGTCTACCTGAGCACGGAACGCCCAACTAACTTGGATCAGCATAGTTCTGTGTGTGGCCCAGGACATTTCCTGAAGACCGAAGACCTGTCCCGAGGTGACTTGTTGACTGAATGACAATGAAAACAGAGAGCAGCTTCCAGCAGAAGGAAAGGAGCTGTGCCTGGGGTTCAGAAACAAATTCATTCCCGTGCTTACCAAAGGACTTGAGCAGCCTGAGAGAACTGATAGGCTAGAAAGAGAAGTCACTGTGTTCTTCGCAGTACAACAGGGTCACAGTGGAAGATGACAGCTGTACTAAATGAAATATAACTGCTGGAACCCCAGGCTACTTAAGTATGTAGCCAAGCAACTCAGCTTTTAACTGGGTCAGCAGAGAAACATGTCATCCTCTCCTCCCTGTCCTCACCATGACCATGTATCTCCAGCTACCCTAGAATAGAGCATCAGAGCTTCTGATACACCACTCACCATCTTCAAAGCGCAGCAGAGCTGGCCAGATAGCTCTGTGAACTAACACCCCTGCTTAGGCAAACACAGTGGCCAGGGTTCGATCCCCTGCCCATCGTGTTGGCCTCGCCCCCAGGGCTCACTGAGAGAGTGATTAAGACTGGGCATAATGGCACACACCTGTAATCCCAGCACTGGGGAGGCTGAAAACAGGAGGATCACTATGAGTCTGATCTGTGTAGTGAGACCCTGTAGACCCTGTACTGAATACATTTTAAATAAAAAAGTGCAGCAAACAGAGGACAGGAAGTTCAGGACTCAGGCAGCCTCCTGGATCCTTCCATTCATGCTGAGGATAGAGTGTGTTGCAAAAATATGTCCCGCTATGGCCTATGAAATAAGCGACCGGCTGTAGGAATAACAACTGCTCACATAAATACCGAGTGATTAAATCAAATCACTAAATTGCATTCGTTTCAAAACTAAGTTGTTGTTTGCTATAGCTGCTTTGACCTTATTTAATGCTTACCTCTCTGCAGTAGTTAAATCTGTCAGGTGCTCCTGTCCTTTCTCTCCCGGCCCAGGAGTCCTTTGTTAAAGCTACATGCATGAATTCTGTGTACTGGGGGTCGTGCAAAGGCCTTCACTCCACAGAGTTTCTTGAACATCTTTTGCACATTAATATTTACTTTCATAATTTTATTCAACCAGAATGATTTTCAAATGGGCTAGTTTAAGGAAATTTTTTTAATGCGTTAGTACTTAAAAATTCTCTAACTTCAGCGTGGTGTGTATCTGCCTGGACATTTTCTAGGATTATATAAATCAACGCATGGTTTTCCACATGTATATGAGTCTTCTAGCAGGGCTGTCTTTTCATTTCGGTAATCAGAAATCTACCTAACGACACAGGAGTGGGTGCTGAAGCAAAACACCTTAAGCCAGGGTCTCACTGAACCTCCCAGGCTGAATTTCAACTTGTGATCGGCCTGCCTCCCCCTCGCAGCATACTTTGTAATTTTTTAATTGTGTTATTATACTGCGTAGTAGACAGCTATTAGTACAGGTCTCCATTGACTGAAATGTGGTTATTTCTAAATTATGGCTAACTCGATAAAGTTTCCAGTAATTTCAATGTGAATTATGCTTTCTTTAGACCTGGGTTCTGGGATGGGAGAACACATAATGTTCTTTTTACAGCTATACATCTGAGGAATTGGTCTCATCAAAACCTCTTACCACACCAGGCTTCCCCAAGACTTCTAACAATAGAGAGTACCTACATTGTCTTGGTTTTTGTTTTTGCTTTAGCAAACACAATATATATTTAAAAATCATAAAGAATTCTGCCATAATGAACACTCTGTCACAAAGAGGAATGTTAATAATACCTCTAGACCAAATGCCTGAATAATTATGACTCAATGCATCTAATTTAAAGTTAGGTTGACTCCCACACTCTTGCTCCCCAGGCCCTGGATTCGTAACACATCCTCCCACTTTTACATGAAAAATTCAGAAGGTGCTGACATCTGGCTTCCAAAATATTGCGCACGGAGGAGTTCAGTAAAACAATTGCTGTTTTTGCGATGAAAACAACTTTTTGGAAGTCTGCATTTTACTGCTTTGCTGGTTGAACAATTAAAAAACGTAAACTTGGAAAAAGGAACAAATGCTTAAGGCAGCAAACTTATAAAAGCCCTCTCGATCACAATAAAGCCCCAGCCTCTGATTAGATAACCAGCTGCAGAAGAGTGTGCAGTGCAGTAAAGGCTGTTCCTCTCCCTGGTAGGTCTTATCTCTGAAGCACTTACAGTACCACGTCCCACATCTGGCAATAAATGCATAGGATGCCTGCTGCAAGACTCAGATACAACACGCTAAATCCCATGCGATAATGCATGGCTATTTAGTATTGTGAAAGGTTGTTTCCTTGACAGGAAGCTTAAACTACGACTACTAAGTTTCATAAAATCACTGCTGTCTGCTAAAGGTTTATCAGTCTAAGAAAAATCTTTTGACAGTGTAAGACAACGTGCTCCTACACATCTGTGAATGGCCCACAATGTACTTCTGTGCTCCCGCAGTGCACGTGCTGAGCATTTTTTCCTCTAACATTAACTTGCTGTATAGGTGTTTTAGTTTATGCAAACACGTTTGTGGAGTCTAAGTAGACACAGCAAATGCTGAATGCTAATTTTCTGCTTGGGATTAGAACATCATTATAATTGTGCTACCTGTTTGAAGTTTAGGGACACTTAGAATACTTGTTTACTATCTCCATTGTTAACAACTTAGAATAATTACTGGTGCACAGTGGGTCTTCAAGAATAACTGATAAGGGCTGGCCAAATAGTTCAGTGGATTAAAGCACCTGCAAGCAGGCACAAGGGCTGGGAGTTCAATCCCCAGGGATGCCATGCCAGCCCCTCCCCCAGGGCATGCTCAGATGGCAATTGAGACTGGGCATGGTGGCACGTGCCTGTGATCCCAGCTCTTGGGAGCCTGTAAACAGGCAGGTCACCATGAGTCCAAGCTAGTAGTGAAAGCCTGTACACCTCCATAGACCCTTCTCTAAATATGTACACATAAAAAAGAATAACTGATAAAATATCACAGACATGTGCATATCTTAGAAAAAAAAGTCATGTGTCTCTTTTCTTGCTCAGAATCAGCAGTCTCATTTAGAACAAGATGCCCCATGTCCTTGGTCATTAATTGTAGCCATTACCTGCCACATACATTGTTATGGTCTGTGTCTAGCGGTCCCCACAAAGCCTCATGCAGCCATGGGGTGGCTTCTGGAGCTTGTGTTGGATTACTGTGGGTGTGGGTTCTGCCCCTGCCCTGGGGAACATAAGCTGCACTACTGTGTACAGAGTGGAGAGAGGCTGGCCTGCTCCCTGAGCTGGTGTCGCTCTCTTTGCTCTCTGCTCTTTGCCTCCTGCCATGGAAGGCTGCCCTCTGCCCTGGGCCACTCTGCCTTGCAGCCAGCTGAGTGTGGACTGAATCCACCAGCAACTGTGAGCTCAATAAACCTTTCCTTCCCTTATTTGGAGTGCCAGGTGTTTTTCCCAGCAACGAGAGAAGAGGAACTGAGAGCCACGTAAACGTGTCCTCATGTGGGGCGTGCTTGCAGCCTAAGGAGGTAAGCGTACAGAGGGAAGGAAGCAGAGGCCATGTCTGTATTTCCTTTAGGTTCCAGAACACTGATGAATTTAAAAACTAATCTGTCAGTCTTGGAAGATCTGGTAATGCTGTAGACTATTTTTATGTTAACTCTTCTAGGAAAGAACACTTTGCTTTTTATACACTAAAATATCTAGGAAAACATAAAAGCCATAATTACACAAATCCATACAGCTCTGAAATGTACATAGACAATATACTGCAAGAAGCTTCTTTGATTAAAATCATGAGTTGAAGTAATCATTTCTAAGTCTCTCAGAGCTCGGACAATTGCTGAGTTTTTACATTGCATTATGGGAAGTTCTTATGCATGTCTGTAGGTATGGGATAAACCACCAACATTGGTTTTCAGAGTCAAGCTTAAATTTGAATTGAATTTTCCCTTTATTTCACCTTCTTGCTAATTATGTGTGTGACACTTTCTTAATTTCTAAAATACTCATATCACCAGCTACCACACAAAGCTGCATAGATTAGAGATCAAATACATGGTTATTTATTACTTACACAATATCCTGAGAAACAACAATCTTCTGTCATCTAACTGAAAAAACTGGAAGCCAAAAAATAATTAAAATGTGTTAGGTGCATATGGGTAGCAACTCCCCATGATGAATGCAGTCATGTATGGCAAAGAAGCACTAGCAAAATAAAAAAAAAAATTAAAGTAAAAAGTTTACAAAACTATGCCTACTCACTCGTCTTGCCCTTTCAAAAAGAATTGTATCATTGATATGACCTTGAAGGCAAGATAGTCTTTCTAATTACAATTCAAATTAATACAAACAAATAAGGATAAATTTACAAGGATAAAATTGATGGTTCACAATTTATTTGTGTGTGTGTGTGTGTGTGTGTGTGTGTGTGTGTGTGTATGTGTGCATGTGTGTGTGGGGGGGGGGACCCAGGGATCGAACTCAGGACTTTGCACCACAATTTGAAGTATTTTTGCATAGCAGGCAAAGAATCATAAGCCAAATCAAAAGACAAATGAAAACTCTGGAAAAATAAGTTGAAATCACATATTACCAAGAGATAATTGCCTAAAAAGGTAAAGAGTTTTTTGAAATTAAAAAAAAAAAAAAAAGTGGCGAATGGCCCAACAGGAGAAATGGACAAAGCTTACGAAGAGACAGAAAGCAAACACATTTTAAACACATGAAAGATAAACAACTTCACTTGTGATAAAAAAAAAATGCAAATGTAACACTATGCTGCAACCGTCTCTCATCTTTTAAATTGGCAGAATCTCAAACCAGTTCAAAGCTGAGATGACACACTTATGCATTGCCCATAGAAAAATGGTACAACTCATCAGGAAACAAATACATCAGCCCAATGTTTTGTAGATGAGTCTGAAGATACACTTATGATTAGAAAGAGCTCTGTGCTTTCCAGGTCATCGAAGAACTCACTCGAAAATTGTACTGGGAAAGGGTGCAAAGGAGATCAGGTGACCACTCCAAAATAAATACAGAGTTTACAGCATGCAAGATGATATAAACCTGAGGAATCTTCTAGAAATAATGTACAGGCAGAGACAGGGAACCGTAGCTTCGGAGACAATTGGAATTAGACTAGGAATGGCGCACACAGCTAGAAGATGTCAAAACAATGTATCTTGATATTTCTCTAACCGTTTAGCACCTGTCTTGTAGACAAACATTCTAAAACTTGCTTAAATGGTTCGTTAACGTCCATGGATTATCACTTCTCTGTGTGCCAGATCTAAACTTACACGCCGGTCAGCTGAGCTATAAGCACCATATTCTTTCAGCTACACGGTAACTAAGAAGGGTAAAAGTACAGGTGGGGAGACCAGGGCCCTGGCCTGGGAAATGGAGCTGCTAACACTGGAGGACAACGTGCCAGAGACATACTTAGGAACAAAGAGAAGCTAGCTTGTGAGCAGATTGCTTCTTGCTAAAAATTCGACTAGGACTTCACCTGTGGCCCTTGGTGTGCGAGTACTGCAAGATTTCTAACAGTGAAAGGATGCGATGAAATCAACAGGTAGGAGTCGCTGGCAGTGGGAACAGGGAGCTTCAAACAGGCCAAGAAGGAACTCATCAAAACCACTAAAAGGATACAAATCATTGAGCCTATCATACTTTATTTATTTACTTACCTACTTGTTTCTGTGGCCGGCTTAGCCCTCGCTGGGGGCAGGGCTGGCACAGAAAGTGGTACCAGGGATGGAGCTGAGGTCCCTGGCTCCAGCTGCCTTAAGAGCGGGTGTGGGGATCCAACTGTCATCTCCTGTGCCTGACTGGGATTACCCGCTCAGGTGCTTAAACACTGAGCTGACCCCAAAGCCCCCCTAAGCAGGTGCTGCGGACTGCTGAACTATCTTGCCAGCCGGAGCCTAGCCCTCTCTCTCCCTTCCTCCCTCTTAGGCTCCCTCCCTCCCTCTCTTATATCCCCCCACACACATTTGGATAACAGATGGATCTCTACTCACTAATATTTTTCTGCCTCTGCCACGAAAATTGTAAAATCACATGAAAACACACCTTACGGAGCTTTATCTAGAATCTGAGAAGCAGAGAAGACAAGCCTGAGAGCTGTAGCATGTCGGTACAAGATAGGAAAGTCTAAAGCTGTCCCTGGGCTTCTGTTCGTTTTGTTGACCAACAGTTAAGAAACAAGGAGAGAAGGCAGAACAGTACCACAGAGGAATTTGCTCTGAAAGCTAAAGTTTGGAGATGGAGGATATTTTACGTTGGATTTATTTTTGCTTTCCATGTTACACACACACACACACCACCACCACCATTTCAATTTGTTACACACCAATCAGTGAACTTACGGAAAAAGAGTAAAAGTGCCTTTGACTGTCCGCATTGAAATAAACAAATATGTGCTTGCTATGTAGCAGTGCCCTGCATGTGTTTGCTGAGCCCTGGGCTTTACTAGTGAGGCCTCTGTGCTGTGGCGTTGAGAGCAGGCCAGGGCTCACCCTCCTGGATCTGCGGCCAGTGCAGCACTTCTCAAAATCTAAGAAAAGGTAGACAGACAATGGCGGGGATACACAGCAACTATTTTTTTTAAACCCTGAAACACACATGCATGCACGCGCGCACACACACACAAGTATTTAATGAATATGTGTTACTTTTAAAAAGCAGACTAACAACCAGTCTACTTTTCTGAGGAGGTGTTTAGAGCCAAGGATAGAACTGGGTTCTTTGCTGTTTCCACTGCTGGACGGGCAAAGGAGAAAACAATAGCGTTATGATGTTTAATCAGAAGATGACTAAATGTTGCTGATCTAGAGTGCAAACACAAGTGTTTTCCATACTTTATGCATCTATGTGCTTTTTATACATGAAATGTTATTCAAGTCAGCTATAGAATCATGTGAAATGCATAGTTACACACGTTTTTACTTTTTAATCTTATTTAGTCATCATATTTAGAGAAAAACATGTTTATTTTCCACTTCAAAAGTCAAGGAATGGATTCATAATATTCAGCTTCTCAGCCGATCCCTTTCTCTTCCTATAACAAGCAAATGTCCTTACTTTGAAAATCGGGGGTGTGTTCCTCTCTATCTTAGTCGTCACCCTCGTTTCCCCATTTCTGCGCAATGGATGCAGAGGATAACTTCTTGCAGAACAGCAAGTATAAGAGAGTATTTCCAAGTCAACCAGACTCTTATAAGGATTAGAGCTACCCAACGCCGCAAGGATGAGTGACATCACCCAGCATCGGTCCCTTAAATACTGAGACTTCAGCTATAGGAAGGCTGATCTACATAAGTGCCACCATTAAACGCCACCAGTGGGCAGCTGAGCCGCTATTAAGGCAAAGCTTTTGTAACTGTCTACCGGTCCTCAGGCCATCCGGAAGCCTCCTACAGCATCTTGTTCTTAAAAAGTAAAAACAGATTTCGAAGGCCAGAGAAAGGCATGCCTGTGACTTGAGCAGTAGTGGTGTGGGTCTGCGTGCTCTTAAGGCGACATTACTGCACATTAATCTGTGATCTGATTTCCAGACCAAGATACCCACTGAAGATCAAATCCATTCAGTTTGATAGTGACTACAATTGTTCAACCAGGCCTACTTCAAGATTCACTTTGCACTGATAGCCACAAACTGCCTTCCAGCAATTTAGAGACGACTCCTAGGGGGACGGAGCAATGTGACAAGGGACGGATATGGTGCAGCTTCAGCGTGTTAGGAAATAGCTGCGGCTCAGCATGCGGGCCACGGAGCCAGGGCCCAGATTCTGTCGGCCCATGCTGGAGACCCCAATCCTACAAGGGACCCGCAGCAGAAATGTTTTTAGTTTTGATATTTCACTATAAAAAATTAAAGTGGAACATAAAATAAAAACAAAAGAGTAGAAAGCTGCTCATCATAAGGGCTGACTTCAACAATCCAACACTTCCTAAAACATGTATAGACAGGCAGCACACAGGCAGATCTTTCTAAAAAGGCAAAAGGATCAAGAGATGGGCAAGGGGACACGGAGAGGAGGCAGGGGACATTAAGGCGACTCACCTTGTGTAAATGGGGTGTACTGCAAACGGGTAAAACAGCAGAAGGAATCATGACATGCGAGGAGATGGGGAGGCAAAAGGGATTTGAAAAGAAATGAAGCAGGCCCACCCTACAAAGGTGAAGTCCTGAGTTTAATTCCCAGCACTAAGAAAATTTAAAAATTAAGAAAGAAATTAAGGTATATTGTGAACATGTTTGAATTCCCCAAATATATACTAACAAATAAATAGGCCAGCTAATATATAACAGCAACCATTTATTTAGCACATCCCGTAACGTCAAATGTAGTGCTGTTTTGTGCGTACTACTGTTATGGTTTATGTCTAGTTGTCCCTGCCAACCCTCATGCAGTCACTGGGCGAGAACTTCTATAAACTAAGACCTGACTCATGAGTCACTGGGATCATGTGATTTAGTACTCATCTAGAGTTTGAGACTTGATTCATGATGCCTGGCATTATGTGTTTTAAGTACTTCTGGGATTATGCATGTAGCCTAAGTCGGATAAATTGAGGCAGAGAGCCTGAATGCAATATAAAGAGAGACGGAGGGACAGACTGAAGTTGTTGCTGTTGCTGTCTGCTGCCCTGGTTGTGTCAAGTTGCCTCTGTCACAATTGTTGCTGTTCTGCCGTGATGAACTGGATACTCTCTGCCCTGTACCACTCAGCCTTGGAGCCAGCCGAATATGGACCGAAACCTCCAGTAACTGTGAGCTAAATAAACCTTTCCTTCCTTTATTCTGACTGTCGGGTACTTGTCCCAGCAACGAGAGAAAAGTAACCAAGACAACTACCCTGCCTAAAACCATCTTCTGAGGTACATTCTATCATCACATCATATTTTTTTTTAATTTTAAGCTGGCACCAGGTCTCACTATGCAGCTCCAACTTGTGGTGGTCCTCTGGTGTTCAGCCCCCCCCCCCCCAGTGTCAGCTCAACGCACCCTAGGGCAGGCTGGCACCTGCTGGTGCCAGGGATTCCAGGCTCTACCACTGCATCATTTTAAAGAGGAAGAAACCATGACTACGAGCAACTGTGTAACCTACTGAAATCAACAGGGGCAACTGAGACTTCACATTTGAACTCTGCGCTACCTGCAGAGCTGGAGTTAAACACTACGTGATATTTTTTTTGTCTAGAGGAAATAATCTGAGATCAACTTCATATCGTGATGTAAATGATAAGCTAATGAAGGTAATATTTTTATAGAACATTTTAACATTAACGTTTATGACTGCATAAAGTAAATAAAATATTTGGGGAAAATAACTGAACATATACTGTCAAGAGTATGTTTTGCTTTTTAAATCCTGCTCGTGTAAAATTCATTTCCTTTTCAGGTTTAATCCTTTTTTTCATGCAACAAGCAAAACAAAAAACTGTAACAGAATTAAATCTCAGAAAAATTCGATAGATAACTTTACTGAGAATGGGTATAGCATTCCCAAACCAAAAGGGCAAGTCATCATGCTCTGTGACTAGCAATGAGGACAAGCACAAGAGCTACTTAACAAGCTCTAAAAATTAATAGGCTGGCAAGGAAAGGCGCGGAAAGCCTCTGCTCCTTCTAATGAACGGAAATTGATCCGGACGGAGAAACGGTCATGTGAGCGACTCGCACAAGCCCCAGTCATGGCCAAGGAGCACCCATCTTTCATTGTTTTGAGGCTGGAGAAGGTGGGGGGCCATGAATCAGGTGAGTTTCATCAAGAGCAACGCGCACCATGAACGCCCCCGAGGGGAGTTCCCCGTACAAACAGGCAAACAGTCCATTTTCCCTCTCTGCTGATCTATGGTTTGTCACGGCTTCATCAAAAGAGGAGTGGAAGCAAAACAGCTTTTTTTTTTTAGCTCGTGAAGTAACGCTCTCTTCTAGGAAGGGGCTGTGAGTTTCAGTTACAGCTACAGATAATTTCAGCAGTGATCGCAGGCAGAATTAAACCTTCAATGCCTTGGAAACCTAAACATACATTAGGACTGATGCAGGGGTGGCTGGCTCCCTATTTTGGAGGATACTGATAATGGAATGATATTCAGTATTACATTAGTATAATAACCGTATCTGAAGGAAATCTGAAAAGTTGGTGGCAAAGAGGTGAATCAGCACTTTATTTTTTTTAAAAATTTTTAAAATTTTATTTATTTTTATTCTTGTTTCAGAACCCTTGTTTGTTTATTCACTCATTTTTATGGCCAGCTCAGTCCGCCCCAGGGCAGGGCTGGAGCAGCATGTGGTGCCGGGGATGGAACCGCAGTCCCTGAAGCCTCCCAAGCTTTCCCAAGCAGGCGCTTTAGACCACTGAGACATCCCGCCGGGCCCACTTTATTTATTTTCTTATTTGCATTTTAGTAAGGATCCACAGGGTCTCACTACGTAGGTGGGACTCGTAGTGATCCGCCTGTGTTCAGCCTCCCAAGCACTGGGATTACAGGCGCACGTGTGCCACCACGCCCTGTCTCAGTCACTGTCTCAGTGCGCCCCGGGAGCAGGGCCTGCACGGCACACCGGGGATCGAACCCCAGCCGTAAAGCAGGGGCTTTAATCCACTGAGCTATCTAGTCAGTCCTCTGAATCAGGACTTTAAAACTTTTTTGAAAATGTTCAGTCAGACAGAGGACCTATATATTTCAATTAATATTTTAATCCATTTCTATAAAGGGTACCATAGGGATTATGACTCGAATGAGTAACAATGAAGAATAGTCCATTGGACGTAAAGTATTATGTATGTTGAAGATTCCAGTGGTATGAAATTAAAACTACCTAATGTGACAAGTTCTGCAAGAAAGAAAAAGATCTAGACAGGCAGATAGGGAATTCATGTTATTATAAGATATCAGGTTGTACAGTAAGTGCCATTTTACACGACCCGAAAGCTGATTATGTAGTTCTCCTGTATGAAAAAGATGACCCATGTTAAGTGCCACATCAGCTCAGGCAAGAACTCTCTCGGTGAACGCTTACCTATATGCCAAGATCACTTCAACTTCATACTCACTTACCACTGGGGCTACTGTTCTTATTTCCTCATTTTATATCATTTAAGGATTTTCTGAAACTTATAGAAACTGAGTAGAGATGATATTAAAATCCAAAACAACAGTTGGCAGCGTTGCAGTTTTTACTGAAGACAACACATTGTAGCACAGGTAATTAGGCCCGTGGAAACCTCTGGACAGAGTGCTCAGAAGAGGCATAAAGCTAAATGGGTTGTGGAAGGAGGGCCTTGGAGGAAGAATGACCAATGAGAGATAATGTCCAGGAAGAGAGCCAGAGAGCGGATGGGCATCTTAGACCCAGGGAACAGGAAAGCCGAGGCTGGAAAGCAGCGCTATCTTTGCAGAAGCACAGCTTTGCCAGGCATGCATGAGGGCAATATCTGCCCCCCACAGAAGTTAAGGGTCCATAAGTATGAGTTGAGGATATAGCTCAGAGGTACAGTGCCTGCCTGGCAAGCACAAGGTCCTGAGTTCGATTCCTGGTACCCAAATAAAAGTTGCTAGAGGCCATAAGTATATTTTGAGGTTAGAAGGAAGACAGCTAAGAATAGCAGACAAGGTGGCTGGACTGCTACATTTATAGTTCTCAATAAACTAAGAAAGAATTGTTTTCCATCATCTCTAATTTGAAAACAGAGAAGTCAGATTAGTACATGAAGTTCTATAAAATAACATGTGATTTTGTAACCTCACCCAGTATTGTCATAAGGAGAGTTTGCATGGCACATTTGAAAACAAAATTGAATACTTTATTATACATCAATGAACTCGATTCCTCGATTCTTTCTGGTTGAGCTGTGTGCTGATTCTTATTCCTGTTTCTTCTACGACATGTCCTTCAGGCTCACAATACAGTCTTGACCTGGACTCTACCTTTGGGGACCGTTAGTAACCTGATTGTTAGCTCAGTTCTGGACATTTCTCCAGAACTTCTTTCTCTCAAAGCCTGACGCTGTTCCATGCTTCTGTGTTCTAAGCTACTTCTACCCTTCCTGCCATAGCTAAGGGGAAAAAAAAGTCAGTGACAAATTATTTTTATGAAGTTCCAATATATATTTTACTTGAGGGTAACTAGTGAATATAATTCAAAATTAATAAACTTAAAGGTATAAATACAGTCTATCAAAATTGACAATACAAATATAAAGTTTGTGAAGATGTTTCAAAACAACTTTGTAATTAGGACAAAATTACAATAGCAATTACTGCATGACCTGTATCACATTGTGTTTTCATTCTCTTCTTAATCTTTCAGGGCTCTATTTTACTTTTGACTCTCAGTTTCCATATTTTTTCACTACTGAGATGAACACCTCAATCACCTTTTGACATTTATGCCACTAGAAGCTGCCTCACAGTGACTGCGTAGGTTTGACAGTCTTTCCTTCAGTCTTCAAAATGGCTCATTAGGATGAGGCTTTATGACATATGGTTTATAGTATGAACCAGAGGTTCTCAACTCGTGGGCAGGCGTCAAACGACCAAAACACAGGGATCACCTAAAGCCATCAGAAAATACATAATGCATATCAAGTATTTACATTCCAAATCATCACTGTAGCAAAATTACAGTTTTGAAGTAGCCACCAAAATTATATTTTTGTATGGGGCCACCGCAACATGAGGAACTGTATTTTGGGGTCATAGCATTAGAAAGGTTGAGAACCACTGGTTTATATCTAGGTGTCTGCTAGGCCTCCTTAGTCCAAGGGGCGCGTGTGGAAGGTGACCGGAAGTTAGTAGGCGGGATCTGGTGGGAAGAGGTGGTTCCCTGGGGGTGGGGCCTGGGAGGTTTTAGCCTTGCTCTCTGGTGCTTTGAGGCTGGGAGGGGAACAGCTCCTCCTCTGCCCAGATCTTCGCACCACACGAGCCATGCAAGTGCTGAAACTTGTAAAACTGAACCTGAAATGAGCTTCTCCCAATTCAGGTAATGGTTACGAGGTGTTCTGTCCCAGAGATGGCCATGACCAAGTCGCACGGCATCAGCACTGTCACAGGACGTTCCAAATTTATCATCCTTTTAATTTTTCTTCTTTTTTGGTAACTGGTCCATTAAAAAATAACAAGAACAGAAAACCCTTTTTCAGCTTTTCTTTATTTTTTTTGCAGTACTGGGGATTGAACTCAGGACCTTGTGCTTGCCAGGCAAGTGCTTATTCTACTAGGCCATCTCCCCAGCCCCCCAAAACCTTTTATAAATCAGCAAAAGGAAAATAAATCTATTTGTTCACCACATTTAAATGCTGTGGAAGTAATAATTTACATAACCCTCATGATAACTAAACTCAAGGATATCACCTTTTTCTTCTTTATTTTCCACAAGGCTGTTTAAAAAGACATTTTCACTACTCTATTGTCTCAAAAGGAAATAGAAACTCAGTGTTGGTGGAACACCACAAAATATAAAACCTAGACCTTGCGGCTTCCATGGACACTTTTCAGTCCACCTCACTTATAGCTTTGCTTCAAATTTAGTATTCTTGGGGCCAGGGAGGTAGCTCAGTAGAATAAGCGTTTGCCTGGCAAGTGCAAGGTGCTGAGTTTAATCCCTGGTACTGAAAAAAAGGGAAAAACTTTAGTATTCTTCTATAAAAGGATTGAATTTCGTGTGCATTCAGAAAGTGTGAAAATTGGATCCCACAGTGGTGGCACAAAGAACAAGGATTTGGAAGTACTCAGCGTGGGTATGATTCTCACTTCTGCCCAACAGACAGAAAATGAATGCCGTAATTAGGGGTGTGGCTGCTGCTGAGATTTCACCTGCTCTATTCCATAGAAAATGTATGTAAGTCAGTCACTACACTGGCATAATAGTATACTGTTGAAAGCAAGGCCCGTCTTAGAGTGAGCTGACAGCACAGAGAGTTAACTAGATTCTGATGGTCACTATGGCAACAAAATTACTACTGCCTGACTTGGCGCAAACAGGCACAAGTGGAGTGACCAATCTGACACTTAAACTGATCACATGAACTTACTTTTCTCAGAAAGAGAAGCTGTTACACTTTTCAACTTTATGGAAAGAATTATTCTTACAAAAATAATAAGACTAAACAATAATAGTTTCCCAAATTTATATATATATATATATATATATATATATATATATATATATATAGAGAGAGAGAGAGAGAGAGAGAGAGAGAGAGAGACTCACATATCAATTTCTTAGTAATCATCCCCACTGCAATGTTATTCATGGGGTTCATTTGTTCTCAAAACACACCAAATGCCGGGCGTGGTGGCTCACGCCTGTAATCCCAGCACTCGGGAGGCTGAGGCAGGAGGATTGGTGCGAGTTCGAGACCAGCCTGGGCTATAAAAGTGAGCTCAGGACCAGCCTGAACTGCATAGCGAGACCCTGTCTCAAAAAGACAAAAAAAAAAAAAAAAAAAAAAAAAAAAAAAAAACACCAAACTTTGAATGTAATTCTGCTAATATTCTAGTGTTGTACTAAGAATATTACATTCTTCCACAGTTCTTATAAAAAGCACTTGCACTTAGATCTTAGAAAGCAAGATTTCGTCAAAAATATTCTACAGTAAGGGGCTGGGGAGATAGCTCAGTAGAATAATCATTTGCCTGGCAAACACAAAGAGCTGAGTTCAATCCCCAGATCCAGAAAAAAAAAAAAAATTCTTCACAGTCTTCAGCATACGCTGTCCATGTGAACTGTCTAAGCTATTTTCTCACTGCTGGGACAAGATACTTAACGCTCAGGAGTTAAGGAGGAAGAGTTGATTTAGCGCACACCTTGCCGAGGGCTGAGTCAGTGGTTGGCTGACTGCACAGCAGACGGAAAGCAGCCCGTGGCAGGGGAGGCAGACAGCGCGAGGGGAGCCAGCCTCGTCTCCTTCCTTTATACTCCATCTGGGCTCACAGCCTATCGGTTGGTGCCTCCACATCTGGGGTGGGGTTCCCGCTTCAGTAATCCCATCCCACGCCACTGTACTAAGCCAACCATTGCCCTAATCCAGCATCCCAGTCCTATAATCCACATCTGCATTGCCAAGGGTCAGCCGCCTCCCCAAAACCCCACCTAGGAGGCCAGGGCCTTGGGGGGGGCCATCTACATATGAATAATCACACATGCACACACATAATGTGAAATTAACACTTTGCAGAACTTCATTTACAGTAATATATGCAAATGGTACACGCATAAACACATATACCTAACTTTATAATCCAACCTAAAATTTTTCCATAATTCCCCAATCAGTGCTAAAAGCTACTAAAAAGCCAACCATGGATTCTTGTGTTTTCTGATAGCATGAACAAGTAACAAACCCCGTGCCATGAAACTCGTTGGCTCACACTGACAAGGACCTCAGAATCGTCCATGAAGGTCAGAAGGACCAAGAGACACATCCGCTGGTACAAGCTGCAAGGCGGCCGGTGCCCCAGTCGCTGTGCTTCCGCATCTTCCAGCCACCAGCTGGGAATGATCTTCATAAAATGCATAGCATACGGTGGCACCGCAGCGATCTCAGGTGTACATTTTCACTTGTTTGTAACTGTTACATCCACAAGCACGATGGGATGTCAAGCTACGGCAATGGTAGCACTTAAATCAAAACGTTGCTATGAGCGTCAAATTTAATAATTCACACAAGGCTAGGAGCACAAGCATGAGTCAGACCAAGACTTGGAAGGCAAGTTGTCCTTGAGAATGCAATAATGTGGATATTTTCAAAGTCTCCAAAAATACTTGTCTGGGAACACAATATGAAAACTATATTTTCATTATTTTGTTTGTCCAAGTAAATTCATTCACCCCTGAAATTTATGTCACTTGTAGCTGAAGTGGCAAACTCAAAGGCACATGGAAGGAGAACTTTTAAAAAACTGAAAGTGTAGGAGCATGTTAATATTTCTAAACTATCATGCATCTCTCTGGACTTGCTTTACCTGTCACCTCCTCCTGAAGCCTGTCCCTGTCCTTAAGTCCACCGTAAACACTGTTTAATGTGCCCATTAATCACCCCATGCATAGTACCACCGAGGGGCTTGTCACGCTGCAGTGTGGTCTCTTCCTGTGCTGCCCTATTTCACTACAATCTCTTTGGGGAAGGGATTGTATCTCTGTCATTAATGAAGCCCTGAAACATGATTCAGTGCTTAGGACACCGACCTTATTCAATGACTGTTTGGTGAACAAATAAACCAGTCACACAGGAATCACTTATGCGTGACCCAGAGAGATTGGCTCATGAAGTACTTAGGGACTGGATTGCAGTTATTCTAAAAATGCCATAATCTTCGCTGGGGAGAGAAGTTCTCTATTACTGCAAGATTTTAAACAGGAAAAAAATTGCTATTGAGCACAAGAAAACAATAATTCATCCTTTGGTGATTGGAATTGGTTGAATTCAGAAAAGCCTTACATTGTACTTATAGTGCTTATGGATGGAAGTTTAGTATTCATTTCCTAATAACAGTTTTAGACTGTGCATTGTGCTTGCTTCTTCTTAAAATAGCAGGTTCAATAAATGCTTAGGTGGTGTTATAAAATAAAAAAAAAAAAAGAAGAAGAAGAAGAAGAAGCTGTGTTCTTAGTCTCCCAAGGAGCTACGGGACCCATAGCAATTATTAACATTCATGGCCATAAAAAAGAATCCGGAGAAATAAAAGGATTGGGGAACATATTTGAAATGTAAAAGCATTGCCTCTAATAATATAACAGATCTTTTAGAAAATGAGATATTAGCGTAACAAGGGAACTCTTGATTGAATGGAGAAAACAGAACACAAACACCTCCAAAACCCCTTGGGATCCACAGCTGCCTTCTTCGAGCTACCAGCTGCAGTCTTGGTTGCAGCGTGCAGCCTCTTGTTTACGCACACGGCTGTTCTTGGAAACAAGCTGTTTCCCACCAGACATATCAATTTATCATCTCAGCCCAGTCCCAGAGTCCTCCACAGGCGGACGTTAGGAGAAAAGATGTGGTCTGCCACCAGCATTTGGTGAGTAATTTGTTCCTCAACTGCTGATCTCAATTAAAACTAGATTTGAAATGCCTGGGGAAAATACAGGGCTGTCGCTTACTGAACTCTGTTTATGAGAATAACTTCCTCAAAGAATTACAAAATGAACTTAGACACTGTGTCTCTCCACTGCAAACAAGAATGAAAGGCTTTTGGAACATGACGAAGCTATTTCTATAGGTCGATACCAGTCGTTTTCAAGTGGCTGGCTAATATAGGGTCCAGTTACCAACTCGGTCAGTGTGCTTCTCACTGTATACTGAGAAGACATAGTGAAGAGTATCTGTCCTTTCCTCTGGAAAACACGGCAGTACCTGCACAGCAAAACAAGCTTCCACCCTACAGAAGATAAGGAGCAATTCTTCCCCTCAGATTAGTGGTCAGTGAATCACTGTGATTATTGAGAACCAAACACAGACAAGCCAAACTGAGAACCCAATTCATCCTGAGTACTTATCTCGTTTTGCTTCTGTATCACTCTTGTCATACATTTCCCAAAAGATGGGTGGGTCATCTTCCGGACACACTGCCTCATGGGAAATCAGTGAGTTATAATTGTCTACTGACCATAACGTTTTGCTCTCAGTCACCTTCTTGTTCTAAGTACAGACATTGAAAATGTTCACTCCCTAAATTACTGATAGATAGGATGGATGTGGTATGGGCATGAGGAGAATGAATCGTTACATTTATTACATAGTTTCTAGGCCAAATTCCATGACTTTGAATATAAAAAATGAAAAATAGAGGAACAGGAAATTAACTGAATGCAGAAATGAGCTGGAAAGATCAGTAATAAATGTGCATTTAATAAAAATAACTCTGTCTATTTCCTCTTTATTTCAAGAATCACTGCAGTGTTGAAACCTCGGTTCAACCAACTGTGAAAAAAGAAAAAAAAAAAAAAAAAGAAAAAGGGACAACGTCTTTATGGAAATGGCCAACAGAGGCAGTCTCGAAATGTCACTTCCCACCACTGTCATGCATTTTGCTGTGGAACCAATTTATACTCAGGCAGACTTTGCCTGTGTTGGAACTTTTTGCTTACAATCAGAATCTTAACTCTCTTCCTAAACATCAGACCTGACATCTCTGAACAGAGATACATAACTGTGGCCAGCAAAAAGAAAATAGGCTGTTTCAGAAAGGTTTGACTCAGAACTAACTTGGTTGTTCACATTTCTATTACTTCTACTGTTTAGCAAGAGCTGTTTAGCAAGAGCCTGGGCTTACAACAGGGATGGCTATATGCATTTTCAATTGAAAATTTCTAATCTCATGAGCTTGTGTATTTGGAATATGCAAGCATTTGGGAAAGGAAATAATTTGTGCTTTAATTCTTACAGACCAAAAGAACATGGGAGACAATACCTAAGGAACCCCAGGCTGTATAGTTAGTTTAATAGTTTAAGTATCTGCCTGGCAAGCATGAGGATTAGGGTTTGATACTCAGTACCATATGCCATGCTGGCCCTGGACACTGAGCTGGCCACCAAAACTGGGCATGGTGGAGCATACCTATAATCCCAGCACCAGGGAGGCTGACACAGGAGGATCACTACAAGTCCGAACTGTTTAGCAAGAGCCTGTGCCAAAACAATCAATCAATCAATCAATCACTCAATAAACTCCAAATAGTGAGGCTACTGGCTGACAGTTGCAGAATCCCCTCAACCTTGCTATCCTTCTGTCTTTGACTTATAGAAAAAGGTTTTCTTTAGAGGCTGGTGCGGACACTTCAGGGAGTCTTAGAAAACACCTCCTTTTACTATGAAGGTTGTTGACTCAGGCTTCATTTTTCTTTCCTTTTTTTTTTTTTTTTTTTTTTTTTTTCCTCTGACCAGATCTTTATTCAAAATAAGCTGTCCAAATTTACGGTGCTTGTATGGATGGGACAGAGATTTTGAGAGTTCATGCCATCGGCTTCTTTTCTTTGGCAGGTTTCTTTTCTGCTGGATTCCTGGGAGCTGCAGGCTTTTTCCCCAAAGGCTTCTTCCCAGGCTTCTTGGGACCGGCAGCCTTCTTTGCCTTCTTCTCTTCCACAGGCTTCTTGCTGGCAACTTCCTTCTCTTCCAGGTTAGCTGCCCGTGCAGCTGCTTTAGTCCCATGGATCTTGTGATTCCTGGCCTGGCCAAGAACGGTGTTCAGCACATGGTCCTTTCATGTGGGTTCAGCTTCAGCATGATTCTCAGGTTCTACAGAGGATTCTTCTTCAGGACTCTACGACGAATCTTCTTGCGTGATGCTGGGAGGGCTCTGTGGATCTCTGGACTCTTCAAGAGTCTGCTCAGATCTGTACTGATCGTCTTGTGCATAGTCAGGCTATAGTGACTCTTGAGGGCAGCAGCTTTTCACCAAGTTCTGCACAGCTCATCTAGCTTCTGGAAAGCACTTTCAGCCAGCCTTGACCACCTTGGCCTTGCCAACACTGGTCATGTCCAAAGGTCATCGAACTGAGGAAGTTCTTGAACTTCCTTTGCTGGTAGAAGATAAAGTTGAAGGTTATAAGAAGATCAAGGAGGCGGTTTTGCTTCTGAAGAAACTTAAGGCCCAGAATGATTTCAAAAAGGTCTATGCCTCTCAGCAATGAGGGCTGGCAAGGCAAGATGAGAATCCGCCATGGTATCCAGCGCAAGGGCCCTTGCATCAACTATAACGGAGACCATGGCACCACTAAGGCCTTCAAAAATATCCCGGCATTACCCTGCTCACTGTAAGCAGACTGAATACTGTGAAACTTGCTCCTCGTGCTCATGTGGGGCGTTTCTGCATCAGGCTTCATTTTTCATGTTTAGATTTTCTGTCAAGTTCTACATAGCTTTTAATCATTGCCTATTCATTAGTATAAATGTGATACAACCCATAATAATATATAACTGAATTTATTTAATGACATTTTATTATTTTAGGTAAAACAGACAAGTCAATATTTAAGTCATTTAATGAACGTATATGTTATTAAAATTTGACTGTGATTTAGGCTTAGTATATTTTGAATATTTTTCTAAGAATTGCTCATTATTAGGCAAACATTCCATTATTTTTCAGTAATGACTTTACTAATAAATATTTTAAACTCTGTTACATAAGTGAGTTGTGTGGATATTGACCACTGAGAGCATACCAGGTTGGTTTTCACATCTTGCCTTGTATAAGTCTGCAATACCAAAGTAAAGCAAAATCTGAACTAAAAAAATGCAACAAATGTTCCTCCATTGTGATAATTTGATATTTAAAAATTTGCTAAAAGCAAATGTCAAGTAAATTAGAAATGAAAATGCATCATTGCACAAATTAAATTAACCTTCTTTCATTAAATAACTAATCCACAGCGCTCCCACAAAAGGGAAGAAGCGGAGGGCTAGGGTGGGGGGCTACGCAGGCAAAAGACAGCTTCTGCTCTTTGGGAATGCACAGCCTAGCAGGAAAAATAGACAGCAAACGCGTACAGAGGCCGCTGTAGAGGCAAACCTGCGTAGGCTCCCAGGTGCTGAAGGATGGGTCTGTGCTCTCGCACCGCATTCCCACAGAGAGGAGGAGCAGGCGGCCTTAGCTCAGCAGAGGGTGGGACAGGCTCTGCCAGGCAAGGAGAAGGGCAAGAGAGAGCCCCAGAGGGAAAGGCAGACCTGAGCACCTAATGAAATATGCTTTACTGCCAGAACAAAAAAAACTCTCTGTGGTAGCAAACTGCCAGAGATGAAGCTTGAAAGGTGAACATTTTAGAATATGAAATGCCTTAAACTAATAAGACGCTGCTCACACTGCAAGATTTTTTCCTCGATGCCCTGTTAAGTGTGTTGTTTAATGCCTTTAGCCAATGTATATATGAGACTTGATAAGTTTATTCTAAATGTTTTATTTAGAAGAACTTGTAAAACCTATGAACCTTCATCAGAAGGCCAATTCTACCGTCATGACAAATTGTTTCTATAGCTTGTACTTTGACAGTCTGGATATTTCAGTCGTGCTGTCTAGTCCTGGTAACCGAGAAATCAACCCCGTTCTTTCTGTCCAAATAGCTTGGCATCAAACCTCATAAGAAAAAGCTAATTTTAAAAACCTTATTTTCTTAGTAGTTTTCCAGCTACTTAACACCTCCCTACAAAAAATCAGAAATGTATGTCAATCTCCCAACATATCCCACGAATTCAGGGACCACAGATTAAATATCTGTAATTATGCTTCCAGTCAGAAGAGAACTGCAAAATTGTGCTGGTTCAGGAAAACAAGAACAACAACAACAAAAAAAAAAAAAAACTCTGTCTATGCTTTCAACATCATCCTCTGGGTTCTTTTTAAATAGTACAAGCAACAAGCAACAAGCAACAGTAGGTATAGAGGAAAAGACATCAACTTTGTGACCCTGCACACTACCTCAGCTCACCAAGCCCCGTTCTTCTCAGCTATAAAGCTGGACGTGCATGCCTGGGGCGTGCTGAAACAGCGACTGAGACTGGGTGTGGTGGAGGGCATCTGTACTCCCAGTACCTGGGAGGCTCAACACAGGAGCATCGCTACAGGTCTGATCTACGTAGTGAAGCCCTGGAGACCCTGTACTAAATACATTAAAAAAAATTCCTAGGTTCTCCAAAGTATCAATCTTTTGAGAGTTGGATATAAATGAAGACAGAGCCTGTCCCTATTTTTTATTTATTTATTTATTTATTTATTTATTTATTTATTTATTTAGTGTGAAATGGTCTGCTGAAATAGTTTGCTCATTTTTAAGCTGTGTTTTTGTCTTATTGAGTTGTAGAATGTTATCTTTTCATGTAACAATAAAAAAAACTTTATATGCTGCTAAGAAAAATAAATAAATGTCTGTTGCAATCAATTTACTCTTAGCAATGCAATTCAATTTCTTTTTTTTTTTTTTGCTTTTTGAGGCACGGTCTCACTGTGCAGTTCAGGCTGGCTTTGAGCTCACTTTTGTAGCCCAGGCTGGTCTCAAACTCACAACGATCCTCCTGCCTCAGCCTCCCGAATGCTGGGATTACAGGCGTGAGCCACCACGGCCGGCTTTGCAATTTCTTGAAATTTGAAAAAGGAAAGAATTTTAAAATAATGAAAAAAACCCCTAATACATTTTGTTGTTTTATAGAAATTAACCTTTGGCTTCAAAAGTTCAACGAAAGAAAGAAAGAAAGAAAGAAAGAAAGAAAGAAAGAAAGAAAGAAAGAAAGAAAGACAGCAACAATCTGGAAAATGCACTAGTGGATTTCTACCTCAACAGCTGCATTAAACTAGCATGGGGGCTGTGGAGCTAGCACAGTAAAATAAACACCTGTCTGGCAAGCGCAGGCTCCTGAGTTCAATCCCCAGTACTGGAAAAAAAAATTAAATAAATAAACTAGCACGGTGCCGGGTGCAGGAGCCCCACCTGAGGGTTGCTGCCAGCAGCATAAAGGCAGAACAGGAGAGGCTGCCAGAACGCTGTTAGGGATGCAGTGCAGAGAAGCTGCGGGAAGCTGCTCGCTCTCTTGCCTGTCCTGCTGGAGGACCCTGTCATGCTAGCTTTCCCGATGAGCTTTGGAGGAGCTCGGGTCCTCATCTTGAGCACTGCTCCCTGGCTCCAGAAGGGAAAATGGTGCTCAGCTCAGCCTCATGGAGAAACTTGTCACACCGCCTTTCCTGATGGGAACTCAGCTGTCCTCATTGCTGCAGGAGCTTGGGACCTCGCTGGCGCTGAGGACAGCTGTGGTACCCTTGGGGGAGCTCTGGTGCTTACCATGAACATTGCTTCCTGGATCCATTCAGATCCTGCAGCCCGCTAGCACAGGTCCTTCATCCGGCTGGCATAGACTTCCTGGCCTCCACCACTGGCCTCCACCACTGGCCTCCACCACTGGCCTCCACCACTGACCTTTGGGCCTTTCCAGCACAGATCCATGAAGCAGGATCCATGTGGTGGGCTCTGGGCCTCCAGCTGGACTGGTGAGCAGTGCTATTCCAAGCCCTAAGTTTTCATTTAGACTCATGCAGGATGTCAGGCTCTAGGCCCTCAGATGACATCTTCAGTATTTAGTGTGTGGACAGATTTCCTGCACTTATTGCATGTGATTCTTGGGTGATTCCTTATAAACTAATGGTATAAAAAGTGTTTTGTGCTGTATTGTTCACTTTACAAAGATCCCAAATTACAACACATTCTAAAAAGAAAAATCATCTCTTATTCCACTATCTAAAGCTAATTGCTGCCAATACAATTATAAGAGTTTTTTTCATTTATTACAATAATCTAATGTCTCTCACCTTGTAAACAGCCTGCCACCCCCCCCCTTATTTTTCCAGTACTGGGGGTTGAGCTTGGGACCTTCTGCTAGGCAGGCAGGTGCCTATGCTGTTGGAGGAGATCCCTGGACCTGTAGCCAGCCCTTCTTATAACTAAGTCATGAAGTACCATACTGGCCAATTAGCTGCATGGGGTTTCCAGAAAGTCTCTCGGAAGCAGAGAGTGGAACCCTCTCCACCTTTCCTAAAGGCTACAGGTTGTCCTCTTAGATGGCGAGGCAGAGGGACCCTAGCAATTTAGAGTCACCCCAAACAGGAGCTGCACTCACTGAACCGCTGCTGAAACCTCAATGCGGTGGAAGTGAGTTTGGAACTAGGACACGGAGTGACCTTGGATCCCATCTCAGGCGTCGAGCTCTGTCCTGGATCACGTGATCCGAAAGGAGTCACCTGACAAGCTATGACTGAGCCCTGCGGAGATGCTCAGCCTGGACCTGCGGTCACCAAGAGCTACACCAACGAGCTGGGAAGTCATTTTGCTAGCCTTGCCCCAGCTGAGGCGGTAGGCGGGACTCCAGACTGGACGCAGCTTGACTGCAGCCTCACCAAAGGCTTTAGCACAGCGCCTCCGCACGCTGTGCCCGTATTGCTCCCCAAGAGGAACTAAAGTGCGAAGTAGGTTTGGTTGTTATTGTCTAAAGCAGTAACAGCTCGGTGTCCTTTTTCCTACTATTATGTCACTTCAGTTTCTTTTCATCTTGGACGGTATCCCAAACATTTTTCTTCTCATTACACATTTTGTTTGGAAACAAAACAAACATTTTCCAGGGACAGGTCTTTTTTTTTTTTTTTTACCCTGACGGCCTGTAATACTGTGTCATATGTGTGTCTATCCAACTATGTCTTTATAGTATCACTTAACTTGTTTCTATGTTCTTTTATTTATTAAAAAAAAAAAATTAAGGGTGATGTCCAACAGCCTCATTTAAATGTAACGTTCTTGCCAAACCGCCTCACAGAGGATGTGTCCTTCATGGGGATTATATCACTGGGCTTGTATCACCGTCTTCTCCAATTAGCAAGTAATTTCCCAGCACATCTCTGGATGCTGTGGACTGCTGTATAATTCATGACATCTCTGAGGATGAAGTTTAGGGAAGACAAAGAAGAGGATGTTTTGCCTGGTGACAAACCGTCTGGACAGAACACTCTTGTTTGTTTTCTCAGAACTATCTTAAGGGACCAGAGGAGAGAATCTTGCGTAAAGCCCTAAGGTACCTGTGTGTACGTGAGTGGCCAGAGTGGCATGGTGTAGAGGCGTCTTGGACACTGCCCTCTGTCCATCCCTGGCCCTTCCTAAGTTTCTCAGTACCTGTGCTGTGCCTGCTCAGAGGCTCGGGGCTCAGACAGACAAGACGTCTTTGTGCCCTGTGGTCGGTGACATCCATCTCTGTTGTCGTTCTTCTCGGAGCTCCGGTGGAGCTGCAGCAGTGGGCTGCACAGAGAACGGCTGCACTTGTAGACCAGCCCTAGCACCGACAGGGTGGTCCACGGGGTTTGTTTAAAAAGCTTAACCAATATTTTTCTTAATTTTTCACTTAAGGATATGAAATATAAACACACACTGAAGAATCTTACCTCCTCCTACTACAAGTGAAAGAAAATAGATATAAAGTTTTGGCAACTTAGGTTTCTAAATTAAGTCATTTGGGTTTTTGCACAACCTGGTAGCATTTATTTTGTTCTCAGACAACATCCACATATTACATATTAAAACCTATCCCTTATATAATTATATCAAATGATACGATGTTGTTCCAGACAGCCTCAAATCTGATATTATCATCATTTTACGCATTCATGGGGACCTCACAGAGGAAACAATTGTCCAGTGCCAAAGAGAGCCTAAGCCTCCTGAGGTGGCTCACTGTCTCAGTTGCTCCTCTCTCTGTTGCTGGAACAAATACCCAACACTCAAAATGAAGGAAGGAGAGGTTTATTTATCTCACAGTTACTGGAGGTTTCAGTCCATACTCAGGGGCTCCAAGGCAGAGTGGCACATGGCTGAGGGCAAACTTCCATGGTGGTGGCTAAGAGGAAGAGCCCAGGGACAAAAAGCAGCAGCTCAAGCAGCTAACTTCTTTTTCTTCTTTACATTGACATGCAAATCACCTGTCCCAGGACAGGTGCAGCACCCACACCCACAATAATCAGTCACAAATTCCAGAAGAGGCCCCATGACTCTTTGAGGCTTTGGGGGGACACCCAGTCACAAACCATAGCACTCATTGAGTAGGTATGATGATTTGACCCAGGTGTTCTGAATTCAAGAAATTGGAAATAAAATGAAGACATCAAGTCATTCACAAAATAAAATTTATCTGCAGGGCAATTTCTGATATCATGGGCATGTTCCAGTTAGAAAATGATTGCTGAGGTACAGAAAGATAAAGTGATATAATGTCTACTTTGGAACATACCTTTCTACAGAAGTATCGCAGCTTTCCTTTTGCACTAAAATACGGTGTTCAATTTCAGTTCCCTCTACACAGCAGTTACTTTAGTTTAATGATTAAATGTGTCCATACCCATCAAAACTAAGCCCAAGGTGGAATCTGGTGAACCAGCACCTCTGGGAGTTAGGAGTATCAAAAGCAAATTACTGTCTTTTAATATTGAAGGAATCTCTGGAAAGAAAATCTCACATTTGACAGAAGCAGTCTGTGTCTGACTCTTGCTTAAGCAGGTGATTGATCTTTAATTATTATAATACGCATCTATTTTGTGACTCAGACATTATTTTTATTCCCTTCATGAATGAAAATTAGTCAAAGTAATAGCATAATAATCTTGTAAAAACTAGAGATCATACTCACAAATGAAGTGAATCAGACCCACACATGCAAATACCATACCGCCTCACTAGTGTAAGAATTTGAAAGAGCAAATAAAATCCAAAAGATACAATAGATATTGTGAAAGGGAAGGAAGAGCCAGCCAGATAGCTCAGTGGACTAAACAGCCTGCTTAGACAGGCTCAGGGACTGGGGTTCGATCCCTGGCATGCTGTGCCGGCCCTGTCCCTGGGTCACGCTGAGGCAGAGACTGAGACTGGGCCGGGTCGTATGTGCCTGTAATGCCAGCACCTGGGAAGTTGAAAACAGTGCAATCACTATGAGTCCAACCTACTTAATGAGACCCTGTACTACATACACTGGGGCTGGGAAGATAGCTCAACAGAGTAAGTGCTTGCCTGGCAAGCGCAAGGGCTCAGTTCAATCCCTGGTTCAAAGAAAGAGAGAGACAGAGAGAAATAGAATCTGTTCAAAGGGAAGGAAAAACTGGTATGAGGAAAAGGAGAAAGAAAAAGAAAGTTGAAAGGGAAACAATACATTTGTGTATATATACAGGATACCTCAGACAATGAACTGCTGATTTCCACTGGTATACTGAAAGGAACAGTTAATATTTAATTCTTCATTTATTTATTTATTTATTTATTTATCTATTTATCTATCTATCTATCTATCTATCTATTTATTTATTTATTATGGCCTGCCTTGGGGGTGGGGGTGACACAGCATGTGGTGCTAGGAATCAAACTGCAGTCATGCAGTTGCCTAAGCTTTCCTAAGCAGGCACTTTAGACTGCTGAGCGATCTTGCCGGCTCCACGTCTCCCTCTTTTTAATTTCTCAGAACTTTATAAAATCTATTTTGCAAGCTTATATCTGGTAATCTGAAATCTGGTAATTTGAGACACAGTTATACAATATGGCAACTACTGTTGAATTCCCATTATTTTGTTTAGTGAAATTCTGTATCATTTCTATTTTTTGTCACTATTTTTATTCTCTTTAAAAATAATATAAAAAATGATGATAATGACATAAGCTAAAAATAATCTTCAAAGCATTCCATAATTTTATTTAATTATTTGCATGCTGAGCTGTTGGTTGATTATATGAAATTAAGGAAGCTGAATATTCATAGGGCAAACACCTAAATGCTAGGACAAACCATTGTTAAATTTAAACAATAAAAGAATTGGGAAAAAAAATGCTAGGACAATCAACAGAGGATTTTTGCTGTTGCTGTTTTTCTTTGCACTGAACATTTATAAAATTTCTACTGTGTTAATGCAGTCTCAATGTTTAGAAACAAAAATAACTCATCAGTCAGCACTGAAAAACTAATTATTTCCCTTTCCTGTTAATGGCCTACATAATACAGAGGCTATCTCTCAGCACCATTTATTGTTTCCTTGGGGGAAACTAAACTAAACTTGTTACTGCAGGCTTGTTCAATTAATCTTTTCTAAATGAGATTCCTCATAGGAATGCGATCAGGTAGTTCTTGCCTTTCTGTGCTTGAACAAGTTTAGCAGAAGTTGCAGATAGAATGGCGGCTGTCAGAAGCCGCGCGAAGCGGGATGCCGAGAGCGGGGAGCGGGGAGGCTGAACCCTGGTGGTTATGTTGCGGTGAGCAGTGCGTGAATATTTTCAGCGTTCGCCGAATAAGAGGTTGGCTGGAGAAAATGACAGTGTAGTACACATTATGAAAGGCTACAAGAAAAGGTTTTGAAAGCTTTCATCATAAAGAAATAAACGCTTAAGGGTACAGAGAAGTTTAATCTGGTTCAAATTTTACACAAACGTATGCAGGTATCAAGACACCAAGTTAATATGTACAACTTTTTATGTTTTCTGTGTCAGTTAAAAATAAATTTAACTTAAATTTGAACAGTAGTATTTTCCTACAGGAAATTAAAAGAATGAAATTTTTGTACCTGTTCTCACTCAGGCTATATTTTCACGAGATGAAGTTTACTTCAAAATAGCGCAATTGTCCATTTGTGGGGATTAAGCAGAACTGGGGAACGCCAGTCTTCTACCTTTTGTCTGCTGGCTGAGAAGCGCTCTTAGAAGGAGCGGCCCCATCTCGCATCTCTCTCACCTTCCCCTAGAGACACTAAGTTACCTGTGTCCAGGGGACCCGGAGGTTACTGGAAATGGCAATTTGCCAGCTCAAAGGCCGGGAGCTCACAAGCGGATATGACTATTGAATGTGACCCAGACTTCAGGCATTCTTGGAGACCTGAACACTTCAGAAAATTCTACCCAGATTGAAGGGTTTGCTGTTAATTTAATCCTCACCACTCATCCCTGGGTTCCCTGCACAACTAATGACATGGAACTGGTATCCAGCAGCAGTAACTAAACTAATTATTTTTCTTATGCTATGTATTTCGTTAAAATAGGTTATCAAAGAGTTCACATGATATAAGGTCTAGCTGTCTTCCTTGATTTTCTCTCACGGTGGACAAAAATGCCCCACAGTGAAAATTAAGGAAGGAAAGGTTTATTGAGCTAATAGTTAGTGGGTGCTTCAGTCCGCAACCAGCTGGCTCCAAGGCAAGGTAGCACCTGGCAGAGGGCAGCTGTTCATGGCAGCAGAACACAGCAAAAGCAGCGAAGCCCTTGGGAAAAGAGCGAGCCTGGGGCTATCCCCGCCATCTCCTGCCCTCCTCTTCCACAAACTCAGGATATTTACAATATGCTGGCCTGGGTCCCTGGTGAGGTTGACACAATGTATCAATGTCTTCAGTTGACACAATGTATCAGCCCATACAGCAGGGATTAGTGCCTTTGGTTGATGTTTTTAAGGCCACACTGAGTGTACTGTGCTGTGGGGTCCTGCTACCATTCAGGCCAAATTGCTCTATTTCATTCCCTTTGTTAGCGATTGCTAAAAGCGTGCCATCACGGTCTCATCCGTGCTATGCATTGCATTCTTTTTTTCTAGTAGACTCATAAGCCCATGCCACAAAGAAACAGAGAATTGATAGTAGCTCCTAAAGCATCTTTTACTCTAGGGAATTGTTCACCAATCAATTCTTTGTTATATTCTTCTAGAAAGATAGTGCTGAACTGACAGCAGGCGGACCATCTTGAGGTTATAGAACCTACCAGTATGCACTATGAACTCTGATTTCCCATCTATTCCTTCCTACAGCGTCAGCTGCTGAGCCATTACAGATGCAGGCCACATGCGGCAACTTGGATCTTAAGATTTTAGAGACGAGGTGGCTCAGAGACTTAGTGGCTGGCCTTCAACTGTCCTTCTTGCCTGCTCCCTCCACACTCCAATTTTTCTACCGACTGATTTTAGGAAAGCATAACTGAAAGCCTGACACCTGTTCAAAGCTTTTCAGCATCTTTTGTTATCTGCCAAATTAAGTTCAGATTATTCCCTTTGGAAACATGTGGCCAGGAATTTAGTAGGACAAGGGGGCAGTGTCAGAGAGCACTGCTTTGCAGAGGGACAGTGGTGGGGCAGACCACGGACTCTCCAGATACACGGACAACCGAACCACCAGATCCCCTCACCTCTGCGGTGCGGCTCAGGCTCTTTCTTTGCACAGGATGTGTACGATCCATCTGCAAAAGCGCACTGGCAAATTCTATCGTGCCTTTTCTGCCCAGTGCAAATGCCTACTGGCTCTTGCTTATTCTTCTCAATTTATTTTATTCTTTGGTTATGGCAGGGTTTTCTTGCCTTGCTGCTCTTCTGATCAGGGAAGAAGATGACAAGCTTGTAGATATGATTCAGTGATTTCCAAGATCTAAAATCACATAGTAATCTGCATTCACTCATCTAACTAACTCCCATTGGATGCAGGGAATGTGCATATGCAAAATTAATTTCAATTATTTTCAACGTTAATAACTGATATGTGATTACAAAGATCTATTGTATTCTCATAGATCAGTTTCCTGCTGCAAAGGTAAAAATCTGAAAATCATTAGTTTGAGAAAAAAAATTCTTGTTAACATCATCAATTCATCTACAAATTAAAACACCAAGAATTTTTTAAAAATCATTTATCTAAAACATAACTTATGCTAATGATAAATCAAATGTTGAACATCTTAGTTTTTACAATTCTGTGTCAAGACATTGATCTCCTAATAGCTACATTTTAAAATTTGTTTTGTGCTGTACCTACATCCACAAATGTAATGCAACAATTTATAATAGCAACATATGCAAAATTGTATAAATAGATTTTTTTCTTGGTGGTGCTAGGGATCAAACCCAGGACTTTGCACTTGTCAGGCAAGCACTTATTCCACTGAACTATCTCCCCAACCCTGAGACATCTCCTCTGTCCTCAGCTATCTCCCCTATACAGTTTTGCCTGCTATCTTTCTTATACAGGCAAAACTGTATCAGAAACTAAAGAATTGTTAACAATTTTTTAGACAAGAAAAAGTGCACATTACAATTACCTTAACCGAATGTTAAATTTAATTTATTGTCTCCCCTGTTTCTCTCAGCTGAGACAATAAAGGAAATGCGATTCTTGGTACCTGAACATGAAGCATGCAAGCCCATCACGAAACAGCACAAATGTTGCCCTCGCACTAGTCCTTTCCTAGAAGAAATTTATCCCATTGATAGAAAAATTTTAGAGAATGTAGCTACCTACTTCTCAGAAGATTATTCTTACATAAACCAGAGAGAGAGAGAGAGAGATTTTAAGAACATTTTGTTATTCTATAGGATTCAGTACTCTATAGGAGTCAGTACTCTATAGGATTCAGTACTCTATAGGATTCAGTACTCTATGGGATTCAGTATTCTATAGGATTCAGTATTCATACAAGACTAGCATTTTAGACATTGGTGCTTTAGCTATTCCAACACAGAATTCATAAAACTTAAAGAAAAGGATTGCCAATGCTGGATACCTGAACCTGTTTCCCTCAAACATCAAAAGGTTTTAGGAATCTTTCAACATCTTCCTGATAAAATAAATTCATGGATGTATTCTCTGATAAGTGTCAAAAGTGCCACAAATTGATGATGTTAAGAAGAAAGGCGCATTCAGATTTTACACAGTAAATGTGAAGATAGAAGCAATATTCCACTGACAAAATTGGGAAGTCTCATGGCTACTGTTAAAATTAGCTGCCTGAGTACGAAGACAGAGCCAAGTCAAGGCTACCAGCCTGTGTCTTAGAGTGATGCACTCTTAAAAAAAAAGAAAAGAAAAAAGCGATGCACTCTTTTCAGCTTTATACTGTAAACTATACAAAAAAATAAAAAGAACTTATTTTTAATGAACACATTTTGCTCTATAACCACGAATCCAACCATTACAAAACTTCTATGTGTTCAAAGGTTTCCAAATTTCATTTAAAAAGCTTATCCTTAAAGTTCAGCAAAAATATACATAATATACATAAAACTAATTTTTATCTGAAATATGTAGCAATGATATAGGAAACTCAGAAAGGAAAAGGAGATATTTTCTTTCCATATTCCTATAAAATTAGCCACTTCATCTTGCTAAGAGTGAGAAGAAGCCTCTTACATGATGTCTGCAAAATACAATTAACACATTTAAATTTTAAAATATATGTATTAGTATAGTCAAAGATACACTGCCATGAACCCCCTGAAAATAACTCGCTTTGTTTTAGACATAAGAATCCCGTTGCTCTTGCCCCTCTGCACAGCAGCTCCAGGAGTCTCCTAGGGGAGTGTCTTCAGTGGCGCTGTTGTTGCTGCCTCCATGCTTGAAGCCGTTGAAAACTTTTCCCTTTCTTGGTCATTCTGACTTCAGAGAACAACCCGAAGCTGTACGGTGCCAACTCCAGTAAATCAGGAAACTGAGGACACGACATAAAGCGTCTGAGCTGACTCCCTGTGGGAAGGCCCTGGCACCGACCTTCGCCATAGTTTTTATTCATACCTTTCAAAGACTCAGGTCTCAGTTCTATCCTTCTCCATTAAGCGACCATATTTGACTTCCAAATATTGGTGGTATAAAATCTACATCTGTGAGAGTTTTATTACCCTGTTTATCCTCATTTTAGCTACTTTTGATTTGAAAAGATAGCTCTGAAGTATTTTGTTCTCCTGTCCCTTCAGACTCATGGAAAATATTGAGTATCACAAAGAACCTTTTTTATTTGAGTTCTGTTTATGCAGGCAGTAAAATATTAGGCACTAAAACTAAAAGAATTCAAATAAATTTTAACAAATTTTGAAAATATGCAAGCATTCCATTAGAGGAAAAAGTACAAACAATTGAAACAAGGAGATGAAACATGAATTGCTCCTTTCCGGAGACCAACAGAAGTGCACAGCGCGGGTGTCCACACCACCCTGCTCAGACATGGATAACTCTCTCTCCCCCACTCCCTCTCCTGTCCTCCTCGTCAACTCAGTAACTCTCTCCTTTTGAGTAAGATCATTTCCTTTTCCCAGTATCTACTGTACCTTTCAGATTCCATGTTTTTCTCTTTCAGATTCTTACACTAGGGAGACAACATCATGTTTGCACATGTGGGTCTGATTTATTTCACTTGATATGTTCTCTAGTGGCATCCATCTACTGACAAAAGACTCACATTTATCCTGTTCCATAGCTGAATAATACTCCAATGTGTAAAAATACCACATCTTCTCTATCCATTTTTGAGTTGGTAGCACCTGGGTTGTCTCCAGGATTTAGCTATGACAAATAGCACTGCTACAAACGTGGTGCACACAGACACCTTTTAGTACTCTTTGGTTAATATATACTTATTTTGCCTCACTCCCAGCTCCTGGAAAACACCTTTGCACTTTATTTCTGAGTTCTACCTTTTTCAGACTTCATCTATTGATGAAATTACTTAGCATTCATCTTTCTAGATGTGGTTTATTTCATGTGGCTTAATGTCTTCAAGGATCCTGCAAAGTTGCAAATGACAGGATGCTCTCAGTTATAAAGCAAAATAATAGAATAATATTTCATTGTGTGTATATATGCACATATATTATAGATGACAGATAAGCAATCACATTTTTCTTTGTCCATTCATCTGTGTATGGCTACCCAGCTTAACTGCATTGCTTGGCAATTTGAAAATAATGTCTCAATGAATTGGATATGTGCATATTGCTTCAATATGATTAATTTTGGATATATACACAGAAGTGGTGTTACTGTACCATATGAAAGTTCTTCTTTGGATGTTTTAAGGACCCACCATACTGTCTTTCCACAATACAAATGGCTTTACCAATGCACATTTCCACCAAAAGAGGCTAAGGGTTGCCAGTTCTATGTATCATTTTCAGGACATGTATGTTTTGTCTTTGTGAGAATAGCCATTCTAACAAATGTAAGTGATATCCAATTATGATTTTGATTATATTTTTTGATAATTAATGACACTAATATTTATTATATATTTGTTGCCTATTTTAAAACATGTCTTTACCCATTTCTTGATCAAGCTGTTTTCTGCTTACTGAATCGTTGGAGTTCCGTGTGTATTCTGAGTATTAACATCTTATCAGATATGTGGTTTGTAAATATTTTCTCCCACGTAGTAGTTTGCTTCTTCACTCTATTCTTTCCTTATCTGTGCAATTTAGAAAATATGATTTTTTTTCTACCTTTGCTTCTGTTTTAGTTTGATGACCTAGCCAAGAAAACAAAAGCATTGTCCAGATTTATTGTGTGTGTGTGTGTGTGAGAGAGAGAGAGACAGACAGACAGACAGACAGACAAACAGAGAGGATGGGGGGAGATACCAGGGATCAAACTGAGGACCTTGCGCTTGCCAGGCAGGTGTTTATGCCACTGAGCTATCTCCCTGGTCCAGACTGATTTCTAGTAGTTGTTTTCTTGTATTTTTCTTCTAGCTGTTTTACAGTCTTATGTTTATGAGTTTATGTTTTACAGCCTAACATTTACTCATTGTGTATAGTATGAGATAAGATGGTTTCATTTTTCTTCATGCAGATACTCAGATTTTGGAAAATGTGATTTTTTATTAAAAACACCACCATTTTTCCCATTGTGTGTTTTGGTTTCTCTGTTGAAGCACAACTAAATATATGGATTTATTTCTGGGCTTTGTAATCCATTCAGTATCTTACTTTTTAATAATTCTTGTTTTCTGAATGCCTTAGCTCAGAATTATATATATATAATATACAGATATATTCATTTATATGCAAAATATAATAAAATCAGGAAAAATTATTTTATCAATGGGCTGTGTACTCAATTGTTAACTAAATTAAATAACTGCTGTTTATAAAGCACAATATCACCGGGCGTGTTGGCTCATGCCTGTAATCCCAGCACTTGGGAGGCTGAGGCAGGAGGATCGGTGTGAGTTCGAGACCAGCCTGGGCTACAAAAGTGAGCTCAGGACCAGCCTCAACTGCATAGTGAGACCCTGTCTCAAAAAGACAAAAAAAAATAAATAAATAAAATAAATAAATAAAATAAAATAAAATAAAATAAAAATAAAGCACAATATGGGTTCAAGTCTGACAGATTTTTCTTTGATATTTTGGTACTAGTGCATGCTATTATTTCACCTAGGAATAGTGTATCACACTGTATATACGAATTATACTGCCTTATAACTCAGAAACTTTTTTATAAGATGTACTGAAGAGGAATAAAGGCAGAAATATGCTAAAGATATGCTTAAGAATGTTTTCAGCAATTTACCTTTTTCCTTTTTTTTATAAAGCAGGCCAACTAAAATGTCTCCAAAAAGGAAATTACCCAAATGGCCTTTGTCAGGAGGAAGGATGAGCGAATTGTGGCACATTTATGCAACAGAATTCTAAAAAGGAGTAAAAAAAATAATGAGCTAGTGATACAGAATGCAAAACAGATCATACGTGTAGGCATAATGTTCAAAAAGTTAAACCCAGAAGCAAGGATGCACATACTAAATGATTCCAATAACTTAAAAGCAGTACTGATAAATTAGTACTGTAAAAAGCAGTATTAATCTATGATGGCAGCATCTATAACAGCGGCTGCTTTTGGCAGAAGTAGTGCAAGTGAGAAAGGGCTCAGGAGAAACTTTCAGGAGAGCGGAGCTATTCTAATCTTGATTTTGGTATTGTTTATATGAAGATATAAATATGCAAGAATTCATTGATCTGCACTTCTAAAATTTGTGCACTTTACTATACATATTGGCTTCTGCAACAAATTATTTGAAAAGACATAACCACGTCTTTAAGACATGCCCAATTTAATTTTTTTATCACTTAATCTATAAACAACCACTGAAAACCTTTTCATGTAACAGAACACCCAGTATTAGGGTACTTAACACCAAATCACAGGTTTGTATTTTAAAGTCACAAATCAGTCCCACTTGCCTCTGGCATCTTTCCGTCACATCTACCTGTTTCTATTAGAATAATCTGATCAATTTTAGAGCAAGCGAACATAGATGACTGAGAGAGCTGCCCCTGCCTCTAACGCAATCTTATATACCTAATCTGGGGCCAGCACCAGCTTAGGCAAGCACAGGGACCGTGCGTGGTTCAATCCCCGTCACCACAAGCCATGGCCAGCCCTGCGCCCAGGGTGCACTGTGTGTGTAATTAGGTAACAGGGACACATATAAAGGAAAATATTGAGTAATATCTTCAAATAGGATATCAGTAGCAGGGCAGATATCTTGAAAGTATGACACTACAGTGGTTTCCTTTTTCACTTTTAAAAAAATTTTGTAAAACAGGCCATAATGATCATTAAAGAGAAATATTGAGAACTGTTCATTCTCACTTTAAATAGCCATTTCAGAGCCACATAACGCCACTTATGCTTCAAGGGTCATGGTTATGATGTTTTAGTTCTCAGTGATTATGAATTTGTTGTTGACCTCAGCTCTCCTCAAGACACGCTTTTCCTTGTATGACAAGATTGTCAGTTACAACATAATTCCATGGGGGTCCATCCTCTGACTCTGTCCTAAGCACAGACCTTAGCTTAGCAAGAGCTTTCAGGAAGCCCCCCAAGTACCCAGGAAGCTCTGCAGCCTTTCCCCGACTTGCATTCTGGCTCCTCACCAATGTCCACTCCCACCACACACTCCAGATTGTGTCTCCTTTCTGTATCACTGTGCTATGATGACTGGACTGGTTGACACACTGTGTCAACTTGAGAAGTTCAAAAGTTTAATTAAGTGACTCAGCAAGGAGCTAGGGTCCTTAGTTTGTAAACATCCTCATCCTGTGCAAGAGGAGGGCGTGGACATTGTGTGAGTTCTACATGCCCACCCCAGGGTAGACTGCTTAGGATGTAAGGAGGGGAGAGGCTTGTCCCTCCCTTTGCCCTGCTGCTGTTTTGGAAGACCTCTGCCACGAGCTACTCTGCCTTGCAGCCAGCCCATTGTGGCCTGAAACCTCCACTAACTGTCAGCTAAATAAACCTTCTCTTCCTTAATTTTTAGCATTGGGAATTTTGTTCCAGCAACAAGTAAAAGACCAAAAACATAATTTTAATAAGCAACATTGGTTTTTCTTTTTCTGTTCTTCCTCACTTGAGTCTTTCTTCTCTTTTTCTTTCTCTCTCTCTCTCTCTCTCTCTCTCTCTCTCTCTCTCTTTTATTTATTTGGTACGGGTCTTACTACACAGCTGGGGCTCATAGTGATCCCCCCGATTTTGAGCCACCCCAGAGCTGGGATAACAGGAGTATGCCATCACATCCGGACTCCATCACAAGTTCAGTGCTCCTGGAGGCAGAGCCAGCAGGGCATGTGGTGCCAGGTATAGAGCCCTGGTCCCTGTGCTTGCCTAAGCAGACGCTTCCTATGTTGAGCTATCTCATCGCCCCTTAGTTTCTTTATTATTAGTACATGTTTACAGTACAAAATTAATTACATTAATTTCAGAGGGAATCCCTGCCCCAGGCTCCCTGTATGTGTGTCTGAAATACATATTGAATGTCTACCATTTTTAGTTCCAGTTTTTCTCCTTGCCATCTTGAACCCTTCTTCTACTGAATTCCTAGAGTTCAAGGCACATAAGGACCAAAGGATGTTGAATCTCGTAAGCATTTAGAAATCTCTGGAATCAAAGTTCTTGAATTCTAATAATATGCTTCTTCTATGGCTTGAAATCTCAGCCACATTTCCACTAAATTTACTTGCATATTTAATTTCCTTGAAAAAATAAAATAAAAATTTCCTCCTCCCAGGCCGCTTTGATCTGTATTTGTTTGCACGACAAGATCTTAAACCAGTTTTTCCAAACATGAAATGCAGTATTTATCTCCTGGACCACTTCCAGTCAACTGGGTAAACAGAATTTATTTAACATCCTAAAGCATGCTGAATAGTTTTAGACACTATATATTTATAGCATAAAACTGTGCTACTTAATTGAAATTTTTATTGGCATGGATGTTCTATTACTTATATATACATAAACAGTGAATTTTTAAATAACCTAAACTATCAGAAATTCAAAGAAAAACCCTCGCTTAAGTTTTTTAGAAATGGCTTTTTGGAATTTCAAACTATTTTCATATGTGGATAGATGAGCATGCGCACGCGCACGCGTGCAAACACACACACACACACACACACACACACTCTCTCTCTCTCTCTCTCTCTCTCTCTCTCTGTCCTATTGCAATCTAATGCCAAATGGTAGGAGCTGCTCTAGAACTTTTTCTAATAGTGGAAATATACTTCCAAGACATATATTTTATTCATATTCAACACACAACCTGTAATTCTATTTTAAAAGATAAGCACCGTCCTATTCCTGTTTACCTCACACTATTCATTTTCTGGATGTCTGCCTGGTGTAACTAACACAGCAAGGACTTTGAGACAATGTCTGTTTGGAATCAACCTGTGTGGTGCTGGGCAAGTTGCTAATTTGCATGGCTTTAGTTAACCCTTCAATGAAATGGAGAAAGGTTATGTTAAAATTGAATGAGACAGTTGAGGAGATAGCTCAGCAGCATAAGCACCTGCCCGGCAAGCCCAAGGTCCTGAGTTCCATCCCCAGTACTGCAAAATAAATAAATAAACAAATGAACAAATAAATAAATAACAAATGAGGCAATAGATAGACAAACAGATAGATAGATAGATAGATAGATAGATAGATAGATAGATAGATACAAAGATAGATGACGAATGAGGCAATACGTTCAGTGCAGGCTGTGGACCCAGATCGGCACTCCTTTGAAAACACACACACTTGGGGGGAGGTGGGTGTTCACAACCAGGTCTCTAATTGTGTCAGGAAATAGCAGGCCTGGGCTCCCTGTGCGTGTGTGTTTGTGTATTTGTGTATTTGTGTGTGTGTGTGTGTGTGTGTGTGTGTGTGTGTGTGACTCTCCCATACCTGAGTCAGGCAGAAAGTGAAGAGTGTCTGATTGAGCACAGTGACCAGGTGACCAAAAAGCAGATTCAAAAAATAAATAAATAAATAGCAGATTGAAAGCTCACCCTAACAAGCCATATTGGTAAAAAATCAAATTATATTTATTTCAAACAAAAAAAGAAAAGAAAACCTAGGATCTATAATGCTATTTCCACTTGTGTAATGTCTTTTTCTAAACAAACAGTTATACCCTTCCCTTCCCAGGGCAAAAAGAAAAGATATATATATATATATATATATATATATATATATATATATACACACACACATTTACTTTGCCCCTCAGCAGCATTTCTCATCTCCAATATTTCTTGCTCATTGTGGAGAAGCTTGCTTCTAAAACATGTAGAGAAATCCAGGGAACTGGTACATGTTTTCTTTATGTCCACTACAGGTTGATTCATCGTAATGATTTTCCTTAGGAAAAAGAACTAGCTCAAAAGTGCCATAGTCTGTGGCATATGTAACACTTTACCAGTATAGGACGACAAGTAATAGACTTGCTGTGAATGGTATGTAAATAAAGGATGACTCACCACATGGAAAACTTATTTAATTCAAAGCAACAACCAGGGCCAGGAAGATAGCACAGCAGAATAAAGCACCCTCATAGCCTAGCCTAGGCAAGTGCAGGGACCACGGTTCCATCCCGGGTCCATACCACATGCCATGCCAGCCCTGCCCCCCAGGCATGCTGAGCCAGCCAGAGTCTGGGCATGGTGGTGTACACACGTATTCCAAGTGCTAGGGAGGCTGAAAGCAGGAAGATCACCACAGTTGGAGCTACTTCATGAGACCCAGCAGCAACCAAATACATAAAAACAAACAAGCAAAGCCACCACCAAAGGAGAGAATATTAAACTGCTTTATCATGTCAGTTTAGCTTTCTAAATGCAGTGGAAAAATGTGGAAGGCCATACCCTCAGGGATTATGGAAGGGGAAAGTCAGACTAAAATCTTTATCTTTGTAAGCCCAGGCTCAGGCGGGGACAGAGGCAGAAAAATAGATTACTGTGCTGACTCGCTGTCAGCTGGGGCCTTGGCTTGCTCTGAACCAATAGGACTATGGATGTGGAATTCATTACAGATTCAAATAGATTTTTAGCCAGAGATTTAATAAATCAACTATCTTAGTTATTTTCAAGGATTAAATAAATAACACGGAGGTAAGAGTGTCTATGTGTGAAACATACAGGTGAATAATTTCTGAAAATTGCCATATAATTATGCAACTATCTGGGATAATTTTGTTCCTTTTTTGTTTTGCTTTTGTTTGTTTTTTGTTTATTTGTTTTTTTGGAGGGGGTAGGGATAGAACTCAGGACCTTGCACATGCCAGGGAAACACTTACTCTGCTGAGCTATGGCCCCAGCCCTCGACATTGCTCTTTTTTAACAAAAGGATCAATATAAAGACATTCGTGCCACTACTGGATGACAACGTGAAATTGTTACTTCCACATTTCCATGCACCTCATCTCATCCTTAATGAGAATGAATCTGATAAAACAAATTGGTCCACAGCAGACATTCTTGAAAACAGAACAAGAAAGTACCTATTCATTCTTCACTTTATTTTTCTTCAAATTAGAACCATACCCTCTTTGTCAAGCTTAATTTTAATGCAGCTTTCACAATCTTCCAGAAAAGCCCTATTAAAGCTCAAAGTTTAGAAGCTTAAAAAGGCTGTCACTTATTCTTTAAAAATAAAAAAAGTTGAAATCCCTCAAGCTGTTTTATATGCATTTTCCTTTTTCGCACAACTCCCTCAAATTATGGGAGAAAAGCCTGTAGAAAGGAGAATCAAGATTTTGGCTTTCTAGAAATGTGATCACAATAAATTGATTTAGCATGTTTGGTTTGCCTTTTACAGCCTGTGTCCAGAAAGTAGCACTGTATCTTGATGTTTTTCTGGCTGCAGAGTACAAGGGATATTCCCCACACAGCCCAACATTTCATTTCTTTAAAAGACCACAGAACACAGCCCAAGCACGAGTGCATTCTGCTACAAAGCTCAGCCTGAGCTTACAGAGCTCACGGGTAGAGGCCTGGAAAACAGTTACAAAGCCAATACTTGAATGGATACAGAATCTTCAACTGTCAGTCATTTCACATCCATTTCACAGTGACACCTTTTTAAATTTTTTAAATTCATTTTACTGAGAAAATAAAGATAAAATAGCAATGAAACAGTTTTAAAGCAAGCTAATAGGATGGTTATAATAACTAATACCATGCGTATTATTGTCTTCATAGTAGTTATTCAGAGGACAAGATGCAAACCTGATACCTTCTCTAAACAATATTAGTACAAACTCTTATTCTCAATGAACTAAGACCAAATAGCTGTATATCTTAACTCTCTTGTGTGTATCCATATATATATATATATATATATATATATATATATATATATATATTCTTTTTAAAATTTCTAATACTAGGAGAGAATATTTACCATGTCTTATAAGTAGATTATAAGTCAAAGGTACAGTATGAATCATAAAACAAAAAGTATATTTAAATAATACTCAGAAAATTAATTAAATATTAATAATTAAAACCAAATCATGAGCCCAACTTAGAGGTCAGAATGTTGTGTATCATATGTACAAATCCATAATCAATTCAAAGTACTCAGATAATATTTGAGTAGGTTAATATATACAAAGATAGCAACTAAGGAAAAGTTTCCATGGTAGTAAAGAATTACACAAAATAAAACATAACATAAATACTGGAATGTCAAATAAGTGACCGGAACTTCCCACAGCTTGGGTACAGGTTATCACACAGAGTTCTAGGATGTTGTGGATGTTGACAGTATGACAGCTACGCTGACAGTAGACAGCTTCTCTGAGCTTGCATAATTCCAAAACATCATCATCATTTTGTATTTGTATTTGTTTTGTATTTGCAGTAATACAGATTGAACACAGTATCTTCTTATTGAACTACAACTACAGCCCCTTGTTATTTGTTATTTTGGGACAGAGTCTCACTCAGCTGCTAAATAGCCCACATTGGGTTTGAGCTTGCAATCCTCTTGCCTCAGCATTCCAGAGCATTGGAATTACTGACATTCACTACTGTATGTGGCACAATAACTTTTAACCTACTGATGAGCATTTATTCCTGAAAACATGCTCCAAACATAGCCTGGATGTGAAAGAGAGGGAAGTATTATTGAAGTATGCATTATTTTCTCTTTCTGTGGAGGATATGACAAACCCAACAAAAAATCTTAAAAGATACATTATACAAACTGCGAACTACTGGAAGATGTGTTTAATTGAGAATGTGGAAAAGTTTGTCCTGAAAATTTTGAACAAAATATAGTTGACATTCAAAGATAGCTGAATTTCAGGCTTTTCCTGAGATCTGAGAGCTGGATCATTACATCACCAATTTTCTGGATGAAATAGTGCTATATTCACATTTGTAAGTCCAATTCCTCCCTAGGTAAAGTGAATAAACTTTAGTATTCCTTAAAACTTTAGTTCCTATTCAGTGTATTCCAAACTCCTCCCTGACTGCATCTTTGCAAATATTATGTAAGATAAGCCAAAAATATCACAATGGATATCAAAAATATCAGCTTGTTGGGATGAGCTATAAAAAAATCTGAAATTCTTAGGTTTAAAACTGAATAAGAAAAAAACAATACTTTTAAGGGATTTGCAAAGTTCATTTCTATCGCATCTTAATTGTCTAACCCTAAGATCATTTAATCCCTGTCAGTGTGTTAGATCAGAAATACAGATGCATCCTCTGCTAGTACAGAGTTTGCCCAAATCATCAAATGACAGCAATGTGAAACACTCAGAGGAAATCTCATAAAGATGGCTTTCATCAGACTGAGATAAAGACCATCTATTTCAATTTTCTGAGATTTTTATCATGAATGTGGCTGTCCTTTATCAAATACTTTTTCTGTATCTATTGAGATGGTCACGTGATTTTTGTCTTTGGCTCTGTTCATATGGTGTGTTACATTGATTGATTTATGTATCCTGAACCATCCCTGCATGCCTGGAATAAATCTCATATTATTGCACTGAAAGATCTTCTTGATGATTTGTTGAATTTAGTTCACTAGTGTCTCACTGAGGTCTTTTGCATCAGTGTTCATTAGGGAGATCAGCCTATAGTTCTCATTTTTGGTTGGGTCTTTCTCTGGTTCTTGCATCAGTGTAATACTTGCCTCCAGCAGTGCATTAGGGAATATCATTTCACTTTCAATTTCATTAAGAAGTTCTAAGAGTATTGGCATTAAATCATCACTAAGCTTCTTGTAGAATTCAACAGTGAATCCATCAGGACCTGAATTTTTCTTTGTTGATAAGTTCTTAAGTTAACATCATACTCAATAAAAACTGAATGCTTTTACTCTAAAATCAGGAACATGCCAAGGATGTCCACTATGACCACTCTCACACAACATAGTTCAGGGAATGTTAGCCAGAAAAGTAAGACAAGAGGGAGAATTTTAAAACAGAAAGACAATCCCCAAGCCTGCCATGCCAGCCCCACCCCTGGGGTGCACGGAGATGGCAATTGAGACTGGGCATTGTGGTGCACCTGTAATCCTAGCTCTCCGGAGGCTGTAAGCAGGCTCTAAACAGTAGTGAGACCCTGAACACCCTGTAGAACCTGCCCTAAAACTGCAAAGAAAGAACGAAAGAAAGAAAGAAAGAGAGAGAGAGAGAGAGAGAGAGGGAGAAGGAGAG
>PVJA010004891.1:0-82554 GCA_004027025.1 Myocastor coypus | reverse complement strand
AAAAAAAAAAAAAAAAAAAGCTTAATTACAATGCATGAAACACACAGCTAGATTGGTGACATGAGCTTTAGGAGACTTAGATTCAATAGCCTCCAACATTACAAGATTCACTGGTGGCCCACAGCAATTGAAGAACATTTGACTGTGTATGTATCTGCTTTCTCTTAGACCAAAGAGTAGTATATCCTTTCCTTTTCTTTTATTTTTTTCTAAGCAACATCAATAGGGAGGTGGGTCATGCCCACACACTGTACTCTGTAGAACGATTGTGAGGACAATATGCAATATGTCAACTTTCAAAAAAAAGAAAGGTGAAAAGAAAAAAAAAAAAGTAATGTTGATTTAAAAGGGTTAATGTCTGTTTCATCAATCTTATATACCTATATGTATTAATCTAAATTGATCTGATGATGAACATATGTAATATAACCATTGTTAAATTTAAACAATAAAAATATTAAATTAAAAGAATAATAATAATAATACTTACTCCCAAACGCTAACTGCGAAATCCTATTGCGAAACCTAAGAGAAACCTTAACCCTAATACAGTGAACAAACCCTACATGCTCACACCCTAAGTCTAAGACCCCAACCCAAATGGAAATGCAAACACAAACAGGAACCTGACCCCATATTCTTCACAATCGAACTTAAAGGCGAAACCGAATCTGAATACAAACCCTAAAACTGAGCGTAACTCTAACAGTAACCCTAACACACTAACCCTACTCCTTAAAACACCAAAACTACAACAGCAACGTGAGACCTAACTATAACCCTAAGAACCTAACCTGAAGCCCAACATACTGACACTAATCCACTAACCTTAAGACGAACACTAACCCGAACCCTAACCCTAAGCTGAAGCCTAACATGAACCCAAATCCTACATCCAAACCCTAACCCAACACCATACTGAACCCAAACCCTATTCCTAAGGCTAAGTATAGCCCCTACAGCCTAAGCCACACCCAAACTCCCCAAGCCTAAGTCTCTAACCCTAACAGGAACACTAACTCTAACCCTAACCCAAGACACCAACCCTAATGCTAAGATGCTATCTCTACAACCCGTAAAAGATTCATAACTGTTGCCATAAACCCCTAGCACTAAGCCCAACACACTAACACTAACACACTCATCTTACCACAAAGCCGAACACAAACCCTGATCCTAACCCGAAGTCAACATGAACCCATACTCGAACCCTAAACCCATCCCCAGCCCCAACCCGAATCCAAAGCCTCAACCTCAACCTGCACCTCAACCTAACATTTTAACAATAATACTCCCATCACTGGAGCTAAGTATAAGCTCAAGTACCTATGTTATAGAGTAATAGTATCACAAAGCTTTTCTCCTGGAGGGTTAAGAATGTAAGTTAACAGACCAAAAATTGGAGAAAAATAAGGGCTATAAGGATAGCCAATATTTTGGCCCTAGCCCTTCAAGGTCAATAAAGACCCAGGATATAAGAGAACCTGTGCTGTAATATCCTATAACTCAGAGGTCTCCCAAATTTTCTGGTCAAGGAGATTATGGGACCTCAGAGGAAAGGGATGAATGAACTATACTGTGTCTAAGGAGAGTCACCCAGAGAAAAACATTCTCTCAGGCTTTCACAAGAAAGCAAAATGGCCAAGCAATGGCCATGACTCGTCCTGAAGGCTGACACTAACAACAGTTCTACAAAGTACTGTCTATGGTCCCAAACTTAATCCTGAGGGGATTTGACCTGGAAGATACAAAAAAAAAATTTTTTTTTGTTATACAGGTCTTGCTTCGACTTGCCATTGACCACCCAGCAAGAAAAAGAAAATGCTTAATTACAATGCATGAAACGCAGAGCTAGATTGGTGAGATGAGCTTTAGGAGGCTTAGATTCAACAGCCCCCAACATTAGAAGCTTCACTGGTGGCCCAATGCAATTGCAGAACATTTGACTGTGTATGTATCTGCTTCCTCTTAGTCCAAAGAGAAGTATATTCTTTTCCTTTTTTTAAATTTTTTTTCTAAGCAACATCAATAAGGAGGTGGGTCATGCCCACACACTGTACTCTGTAGAACGATTGTGAGGACAATACACAATATGTCAACTTTCAAAAAAAAGAAAGGAGAAAAGAAAAAAAAACAAGAAAAAAACAATAATAAATAAAATTAAAAAAAAAAAATAGGGCCCGGCAGGATGGCTCAGTGGTCTAAAGCGCCTGCTTGGGGAAGCTTGGGCGGCTTCCGGGACCACGGTTCCATCCCCAGCACCACATGCTGCACCAGCCCTGCCCTTGGGGCGGGCTGAGCTGGCCATGAAAATGAGTGAATAAACAAACAAAGGTTCTGCAAAAAGAAAAAACAATAATAAATATTTTTTTTAAAAAAGTAATGTTGATTTAAAAGGGTTAATGTTTAATTGTTTGACCAATTTTATATACCTATATGTATTAATCTAAACTAATCTGATGATGAAAATATGTAAAATAACCATTGTTAACTTTAAACAATAAAAATATTAAATTTAAAAGTAAATAAATAAATAAATACTATAAAAATAAATAAATAAATAAAATCTTTTTTTTAAATATCACGCAAATTTAACACAACACAACAGCAGGCAGGCTCTGTTAGTTTGTAGTTTCTGATATACTGCTTTTACTCTTCTCACGCAGTGCCCTCCCCCTGGGCCTTCAACCCCCTTGTGCTCTTGGAGGCCCACTCTCATCCCTGGCACATGACCAGTATATCTCTAGGGATCCTTCTCATGCTGCAGACCTGTGTGGCCCTCCTCTTTGTGCTCCTGTGCTCTCTTGCTCTCTTGTTCCTTTTCCTGACGCCATTTTCCTCTCCAATCAAACACTGTCTCCATTATCCACCTCTCTGTCTCTCTCTGTCTCTCTATCTCTCTCTGTCTCTGTCTGTCCATCTGTCTCTCTCTCTCTCTCAGTCACACACACACACACACACACACATACACACACACACCCCTTCTCTTCAGCTCTGGGAAAGAAATTATTCCACCAACTTCAGCTCACCAGTCTTCAGCCAAGCACAGCCTCTATACCCAGTCCCTACCCAGCTGTGACCTGAAGCATCTCCCATTTCCTCTCCTCTGAAACTCGGCTCCCCCAAGAATGAGATCCCACAGAATAGGGTTAAGAGAAGGCTGCTGTTCATTTGGGGCAAAATGCTGGTGACATTTAAACTCCTGTGCATGTCAGCGCAGCATCTGAAGACATATTATTGTGCCCTTTCTCTCGCTCTTTAAACCTGACAGTGCTCAGTAGGAAGCCACACAATTGAAGATAAAGCTGAGTGCGTACATTAGAAACGTGTTGCAGATGCTCTGTGGGCTCAGGGACAGGTCCTGCAAGGTTGTGATGGGAGAAAAATAGATTTTAAAAATTCCAAAAGTCAACTTAGGAGTTAGAAACTTTGAAACCAAGTGGAAAATTGTGCTGACATTTATCGTACACAGTTATAACTGCCGAGACTTTGCTAAAGGCTAACGCTGAAAAATGGCAGCAATAGTAACTGTTGGCTAAAACACTTTCGGAATAATAAAAAATATTAAATGGGTGACAAAATATAGATGGGAGAATTGGGAGTTGTAAGAGAAAATAATTTCCTTTGACTATTATAGCAGATTGTCCATCACAGAAAGATCTGGAAGCTTTCAGTCAAGTACTTGAAGTCATACATTGAGCTCTAATCAATAGGGATGCACTTTGCAAATCAGACATTCACAGCCCCCTAAGCTTTTGGAATAGTGGACTTACTGTTTGCTAAACTCTGGTCCTACAGTGGTCTGTCAAGAAGGCTCAGTGGTCTAAAGTGTCTACTTAGGCAAGCTTAGGCAACTGCAGGGACCTGGGTTCAATCCCCAGCACCACATGCTGTGCCAGCCCCACCCTCAGGGCAGGCTGAGCTGGCCATAATATAAAAAACAAAACAACAACAACAAAAAAAAAAAAAAAAAAAAAACTTTGGTCATATATTAATAGAAAGCAGGCTTTGAAGGACAGAGAAAAAAAATAAAAAATGGAGGCCCTAAAGAAAAAAACAAGTCATAATACATCAGTTCTAAGACTGGGGTTTGGGGAAAGTACTTTCAGTATAAAGGACAGGTCACAAGCTACCATATATGACATGACATTTAATTTCACAAGCACACCCCTAAGCCCATGCTCAGCTCTCCCCAGACTTGCACCACCACCTTCCTTAAGCCAGAGATCTGGACGCAGACTTCTTTCATGCTTTGGTCTCCCAACGTAACTCAACAAAGAAGACCATGTATCGCTGGTGCCGTATACATCTACAGTCCAGTCACCACTTCCTATTCCTGTTTTATGTCTCTTCATAGCCCTCCCTACCATCTGTCATGGACTAAATTGTGTCCCCTACCAAATACATATGTCAATTCCTTGATCCCCAGTGCTTGAGAATGTGACATATTTGGGGAAAGAACCTTACGCAGAACGATTTCAAGTTCAAATAAGGCCACTGGTGGGGAAGGGGGGTCCAGTCTAACCTGACTGTGCTTATAAAAAGAGGTCATTTAGGCACAAAGAGAAACACCAAGGACCACAAAACTGAGGACCACATGGAGCCACAATGAGGAGGTGAAAAATCTGCAAACCAAGGAGAAAGGACTCACAAGAAACGAAATCTGCCCATTTGGTCTGGACCCCAATCTTGGACTCTTAGTACTGTAAGAAAATATACTTGGACTGTTGTTTACACCACCCAGTCTTTTTTTTTTTTTTTTTTTTTTTTTTTTTTTTTTTTTTTTTTTTTTTTTTTTTTTTTTTTTTTTTTTTTTTTTTTAGTGGCTGGCTCAGCCTGCCCTGGGGGCAGGGTTGGCATAGCTTGTGGTGCTGGGGATCAAACCACAGTCCCTGTGTGCTTGCCTAAGCTTGCCTAGGCAAGAGCTTTAGACTGCTGAGCCACCTTGCCAGCCCCTATAATACTTAGTAATGTTGAGCCTAGCAAAGCAGCTCAACATCTGTTATAGCTCATATAATGACCTCATTCCTTGTTTTACTTTCATTCTCTTTCATTTCAATGGAAGTCTGTGAGAAAAGAGAATGGAAAGAGAGCACACACCCATAAACCCAGTGCCTGGCATTAACTACATGCTCAATAAATGGTTGTTGGTTAATAACTGCATGACTCTTCAGCACTCTGGTCCAGTTTCCACCCTTTCTTGTGTCGCTCCAGATCTTTCTTCATCACAATTCCCATCTCTGGCTTTCTTCACTGCTATGTCTCTTCAAATCACTTCTCACAGAGCAATTAACTGATGCCATGTCCATCTCCAGCATGCTTCCCTGTACTTAGATTAATATGCAAACTCTTCATGACGGTGCCCAAGGCCCTCAGTGGTCAAGCCACCCCTTTACTTGGACTCCCTTCTGCTCTGTTCCATCTCTTTAGCACACATCAGACGCACTAAACAATTCCCACCTCGGGCACCTGCACTTCTACCTCCTCTCCTGAAATATTCCATCTCTAACTCCTTGCCCAAGAAGCTCCTTCCTCTGATTCTGGTCTCACCTTCAAGGTCATTTCAAAGACATCTCCCCTGACCATTCTACCTAAAGAACCCTCCAATCTTAGTTGCTGATATTTACTGAATCCATAGAACTTATCACTATTTGAAATTATTAATTACTTGCTTAATAGAAGTTAGATATTTAGTGCCTGCCTTCACACTGCCATTTTCCTAAGTCAACACCACGAACACAAAGACCTAACTGGTCTGTCTTAAGTAAACAGTCTACCCAGAATAGTTCTTGAATACACAGCACACATTCCATAATCTACTTGTTGAAAGAAAATATAGGAGAACTGATGGGCTACAAATGGACTGAGCAACCTTGGTCCTTGGTAAGGACCTTTGTTAGGTCTCACTCAACTCCACATATCGATGGGCTAAGAATATGCATCACATAACTACACATGCTTCCAAAACTTTCCACATGTCATTAAATGGGGGGTTCCTAATTCTAGCCACTCTTCCAGAGGCCCCACATTGTGGTTTCTGGGAAACTTGTTCTCAAGCCACCAAGCAACTGAGGTTGAACTCAGCAAAGTATATTATGCAGGAATAAAGCCAGGGCCACGTCTTCCTGAATTATAGCCCACGGCCCATTTGCTGGGTAACTGGCTTTCAGCAATTCTATAACCAAGCAATCCACACTCCGCAGCAGGAGGAGGATGAAGTTGTCAGAAGAATCCTAAATTCACAGCAGCACCAATGAAAGGGTGAGTCCAAGGGAGTCATGAGACTCTGGAGGTGGAAAGGCATTTAAATGCCATCCAGAGGACACCCTCTCTTGGGGACTTATCAGAGAAAATGGAGTTGTTTTTTTTTTTTTTTTTTTTTTTTCCCCTGCAGTGGCAACTGTGGACAGTGTCAGAAGCTAAAATTGAGCTTTTATAGACTGGAACAAGACATCGTAACAAGTCTGGGTGCTATGGTAGAGGTAAAAATCCCCAGTAGAGCACAGAGCTCTGGGACTGAGGGAGAGAAAGTCATGTTATATTCTGCTAAGAAAAGCCAAGTGTCACTTACTGGAATGACCAAGTCCAAACATCCAGCATAAAGGTATAAAGCAGGAAGTCAGGTAGATGTCCCATGAGGATGAATGCATAAAGGAATGGAAGATGGGAGACTTGTTTCAGGAAGACTGCCTAAAACTGGGGACCATATGCATGGCTGATGGTATGGTTAAAGGGGCCACAGGTATAACAGACATTTCTTGGCAGCTGTGAGTGATCCTGTCACTCACAGCTGATGCTAACTCCCAGGCATCAGGAAGGGAGGTACTATATTCAACTCTAGTAAAGAGAACTCATGTACATGTCCACTATGCAAATCCTGCCCAGCTGGGAGGATTTCTAATATCCTCTTGACATGAAATCTGGTTCAGCAGGGATATGTAACAAGCATGACTAAGCAGATGGACGCATCCAAGAAAGTCTAAAAGACTCAGGAAATCCCAGAGAATCTGGACCTCCTGCCAGCGCACTGAGGAGGTTAGGGGCCCTCAGCCTCCCTTAGATGCTGACTACTTTCTGAGAGCAAGTTTTCTAAAACACAAACACCTTCTGGAACTTGGAAATTATCCTAGCGTCTCCAGAGAAGGTGCTCAAAGACAGTGAGTTACACTGTGGCATTGGAGCACCAGGAAGAGGGAAAGATGTGGCGTTTGAGGGTCTGCAGAGTCAGAGCAGCAAAGTTGAAAAAGGAATTTCAATTAGAGCAAAGTGGATGTGGCTGATAGGAGAGCAGCTCCCAGATGGAAGGACTACAAGGATCCTAGGAAGGATCCCTTGAAGTAAGAGTAAGCCACACCATAGCTCACAGCATAAACGCTATGGTTTGACCCTTCAATTTCCACAAGAGTTCAATCCCCAAAGTCATTGGCATTAACTGGGTGACCACTTATTCCAACTGTGATATTTTGAGGTAGCATTTTTGGAAAGTGAGTAGGTTTCAGTAAGGTCATTAGGGTGAAGCACTTATGATTCAATCCTGGTCCCATTACAAGAACAGGGACAGAGATCACACAGGCACATGCACTCCCTCTCTCCTGCCATGTGATGCTCCATGCTGCCCTAGGACTTTGCCAGCAAGAAGAGCACCACCAGATCTGAGCCAATACCATAGCCTAGTCTTTGAACTCTAAAATTATGAGCTAAATAAATTCATTTTCTTTATAAAAGTATCCTGTCACTGGTATCTCTTTATAGTAATAGAAAGTTGACTGGCTCTAGAACACACTATTGGACTCAAAAAGTGACAAGAGGTTGCCTACCTTACCTTCAACCAGATGAGTACCTAAAAATGACAGGAATCTCCAAAATTCAGCATACTAACAAATTGCACCCCAGCTATTCTTTCTGTGAGCAGCCTCGATCCCCATGCATGTCCTTTTATTACAGTTCTCTAGAACCAACATCTCTAGAAATGATGTCATCACAATCACCTTCACTCTGCGTTTGCTCCCTTTGATACAGTGGAGAAAAAGAAATACATTCAGGTCCCTTGACTAAATTCTACAAGAGGGAACTTCAAGAGGAAGATGGATGGATATGAAGGATATTGTGCCTTTGAGTATTCTTGACACTGTATCATAAGTACTAACCACCAGCAGAAATCTCTCTCTATGCCTACATGGAGCTGATGAGTATATTTTAAATTATTTTTAAAGAATTAATAGCTTTGGGGTTCTTTTCCCTGTGAGTGAGCAATGTGCTAATTTGCTCAGTGTTTTGGTGTCATTCCTTTTTTTTTTTTTTTAAAGACAATTGCACAAGATTCTATCCAAAGCCCTCTAATTCTTCCACTTCAGTGGTCTGAATCCCACTAATAAACAATCAGGACTTTAGAGTCTTTTAATAATGGAGAGAGATTTAAACGAAGATGTTTTGCCACCCTCTGCAAATTCCTAGAGGTGTTGCCTGTTGAACAGGCCAGAGAAATTATGGATTTATTCAGGACTGATTGCATCGGGTATGTAAGCGTTTTTGAAGGATTAAAAGAGAGAGCAAGTGAGAGATGGCTCTGAGCTGAATGAACAGGGGAGGTGCAGCGTACTGAGGCTGGCATAGAGCAAGGTTGCACCGGGGGAAGGGGACAGACTTACTGCATGGATGAGCAAGGACTCGGACCTCGTCCACTGCGATGTAGCCAGGATGACCCTTCAAAGAGACGGATTCAAAAATCACCTGCAACACACAGGGCAGGAGTCAATTTTGCAGAGGCTGTTTTAGGCATTCATTTTAGGTGGCTACCCAGCCCCTCATTCCTTTATGTTTCAGCTTCCCATCAGAACCAAGCAAAGAAACCTTATGTTAGGACAGCATGCTGCCCTGACAGTTGGATTTTCAAAACAAGGCAAAAAGACCATGCTCTGGTGACTAGTGACAGAAGACAGCCACATGGACCATTTTTAATGGACTTCAGAAAATAACACTTGATGCCGGAAAAATAACCTGAACTTGGATTGGGAACACTAATTTTCACCATTTTTCATTGTGATTTTAAATGAGGTACTGTGAAAAACCAATTCTGAACATCCTAACCTGCTTCAGAAGGATGAGAAACATGCTTACCTTGGAAATTAGCATAAGCCAAGGCGGTTCATTCTCATTTAGTTCTGTATTTCCAAGTAACATACTCATCTGGGTTCCCTAATAACACATCTTACCAATAAGAAATAACCTACCATTGGTATCTACAAATAGAGGGCCATAATTCTTTGAATTCTTTACTCTGACTCCAACCTCACTTCTTATTAAAATTTTCATAATTCAATGAACTGCTTCCCTCTCATCCAGCCTTATCTTTCTACAAGGGATATGAATAGTTTTGTGAGCAACACCTTTGTTCTCCATAATTATAGTTACCTTCACCTTCAACCCATCATAACTGTGTCCTCAGCTTTACCGTTTCCCACTCTAAAATTTTGAAATGCCCCCTTTCCATACTTGAATATAATTTCATACTCCACCGTCCACCCCCAACTCACTTCTCTTTAATCTGCGTCTTGGGCTCATACATTACCTGGACCTCAGCTCCAGAATCTATCCCCACACCTGGAACTTCCTATATACGCCACAAGCCTGTGTTCTCCCACCACACAACTCTCTAAAACCCACACAACTCTCTGCATAAGCCCCAATTCCCCTACATCTTTATTCCAACATTTCTGAGCCTATGGCAAATCTGTCTTCTCTTATAGGTCAGGACTTAAGGTTTCCCAGACACTCTGCCCTAAACACTCTCCTCCTTGATTTCCCAGGCACCCTGCCCCCAAACTCTCTAGTCCTTGGTCCCTGTAGAGCCAAGCTAAAAACACAGAACAAATCCACCTGACTTTGACCTAGGCAAGCAACCACAGAAACACTCCTAAGTCCCCCACAGACCAGGTAGCCCTGCCAAGATCAGCTCTCCCTCTGCTGTTCCAGCCCACAAACACCTCCCCCTGAAACACCTTAAAAGCCCTGTGCTTTGCCTTGCTCACTGTTGTCTTGGTCTGCTAGACAGCCAACTTGCTTGCTGCCCTCAACAAACCTTCTACTAGCATCAGAATGCCTGGCCTGGTCAATTGTGTGGGTTCGTGCATAACATCTGGTGCAGAAAACCCAGAAGGGATGCCAAAGTTTCTGCTGGTCCCTCCTGACCAGCGCCTTGCCCTGATCTGCTGCCAGCCCTTTTGAGTGGACCATGAGCCTTGGACCTCCTTTGCTGACCTAACCACCCATGACACCTAAATCTGTGAGCATCCTTCCATCAACCTATCTTAAAATATAAACCTCTCCCATTGTCCAATTTGTTGTGGGTGGGTAGGGAAAGACAAAGAGGCCATTTCTCCCTTGGGACCTGCTGCCTACAGCTGACTCTTTCTTTCTTTCTTTCTTTCTTTCTTTCTTTCTTTCTTCAAGCTTTTAAAAATATTCATTATTTTGAATATCTTCATTACATAATTTTTGGTTAACAAGTATGGATAGCATCGTTCTTGGTACATTCACTTTGATATTAACATCACAATTTTTATTTTGTTATTTAAGTTGAATAATTTCATAAAAGGTTCTGTGAAATAGTTCCTTTTAGTTTGCTTTTCCTCAACAAATCACTTCAGCATTTATTATAAAAAGGTTAATTTGATCCTGCTTTCAATTTATCCCCAAAGGCTCCCTTCCCACCTTTAGTCCAGACAAGATCACACTCTGTACTTTCATTTTCTCTTTCCTTCTCTACACCTCTTGAAGACACACTTTGTTCCCAGATGGCTTGCTCGCCTCTGCCTCCAACCCTCTTCCCTGTGACTCCTTCGACTTACACCTGACATGGACAGCCTCTAAATTCCTTCAGGGTTGCTTGCAGGATTTCTCTGACACCGACCTCCTTTTCTGTTCTTTCATTTTCCGTTTCATCCTGACTTCTCCGAGGGTGACTACCTCTCATTTGGATGGCCTATCTCCTGGTTCTATGCCTCTGGGCCCACGGCCCCACTCTGGTCCAGTAAAGTCATGTGGACAAGCTGAGCTGCTCCTTCCCACCACTTGGCCTCTGACAGGGGATGTCTGCTCAGAGGGCTTGGGCCCCATATCTTTTTTGGGGACTCCTGCAACCCAATCATTGCCTTTAATCTCCCTTCACTTTCCCTCTCCTTACTCTGTCTCTTTGCTACCATGGGCTTCTCCAACTTCAAAGTCAAACACTAGTTCTCCTCTGCCAAACAGCCTGGTCACAAAAAAGAAGGACAGTGAGACTATCTGCCCCCTCCCACCCAAGGTAACTCTTGATTATGACACCTTCATTAATTTAGATATTCTTTGTGTCACAATGGAAAAGTAGCCCAAGGTCTCCTACATCCTTGCTTTCTTCTCCCTCCAGATTGCAATCCAGTCACAATCTTTTCCGCTCCAGGTTGCTCACTCTGAGAACAACTAATAACACATTTTTCCCTAGCCACTTCTGCCCCTTTCTCATATCGAGCTGATGGCAGGATAGCAGCCCACTGAGCACGGAACACAACACATGTATCTGCATCTCCTGGTTGAGCTTGCTGCTTCCCCACCCCTCAGCCACCTCTGCAAGTAGGAGATTTCCTCTTATAGCCACAAAAAGGAGATTCTTCCCATCCCTCTCCTAGGGAAAAAAAAGTTTCTTCCCACTGTAAGCTGCAAAGCTGAAAATGTCTACAAAAATAAATTTGTCTCAGTTGATAAAAGTCACTACCCTTCTTGCCAGCCTGCAGGTCCAGGGCTTGTAAGTTGTCACTGCTCCTCTATTGTGATATGTCTAATCCTTATATTCTGCTCAGTTTGCTTGCTCCTATGAAACATGGTAATTATAAATACAAGATTTTTTATGTTTTTCAAATTCCTCTTATAAGAGATCTCTGCCAATTGACCTACAAAAGCTGACTAGTCTCTCATAATTATAAACTTAAAAGGTAGAATGACGTTCATGTGTGTCCTATGTACATGCCTATATGTCATCCAAGGCCTGGTCTCACGGCCATCCCAACCACACCCAACAACAAACACACCTGTCCTCTTCTCAAAAGTCTGTAGCCACTGATTTCTCCCTTTTACAATTCCCCTCTTCCCACAGCCTCACATGGCCCCCAGGAAGTTCCACTGTCCTCTCTTGTACCAAACTCACTTTGTTCAGCGTACCTCCAGACAAGCAATGCAAAATGAACACACAGCTTTTTCTGTGTGGCACCTCACATATAAAGCTCCATCATCCCTTGGCTCACTCCCCTTCTAGGGTCTCTCACAGGACTTGCTACTATGTTCATGGTAGCCCCTGCTTCGTTTCCCTCATCTGCAAAACTGTCACCAGATTAAAACCCCAAGATTTTAACCCAATGCTTCCCTCAGGTTATTCCTACCAGGCCTTATTCCAATGAGACCCCTTTGATGACAACTACTCCTCACCCTGATCTCCAGACTCACAGTCCCATAATTCCTCCAGTCAGTAGAAAGTAGCCAGATAATTTTGTTCACTCTTTTTTCTATCAAATAGAGTCTGGAGTAATAGGTTAGGACTAAGTTTCCCAGGCACCCTGTCCCCAAACTCTCTCCCCCTTGGCCCCACACAGAGCCAAGCCAAAAACCACATAAGAAGTCCACCTGACTTTGACCTGAGCAAGCAACCACAGAAACTCTCCTTTGTTAACATCAGAAGTTCCTTACAGACCAGATAGCTTTGCCAAGATTAGCCCTCCCTTGGCTGCTCCAGCCCTCAAACACCTCCCCTCCTAAACAACTTAAAAGCCCCGTGCTTTGCCATGTTTGCTACTGTCTTGGCCCACCAGACAGTTTGCCTGCTTGCTGCCCACAATAAACCTTCAGAATACCTGGTCTGATCAATTGCATGGGTTCATATTTCACATTCTCCAGTACTACAATCGCACACAAATGCCCCCTTTGCAGATCCACCCATCCAGTTCCAGCAGACATCGCCTCTTTAAGAGGCAAGAGGACAAGAGAGGGGCTGATTCCTAATGCTCTCTACTCACTTACTGTTTACTCATCATACCAACAACAATTTCTTCTCTCTAGGAAATGCCAGTGCTCTTAACTCTGATGACCCAACTGCATTTTCTAGCTTCTTGATGCTCTTGTTTTTCTCTCTTTATCTTGTATCATCAAACCATCTCTTTATCCCTGACCTTGACATATGTCAACATTTGGGCTTCTTTTCTTGAAAAATACCCCCCTATTGTAGGTTCGTCTCCATTACCGGCCAGGTGTGTTTCAATCACACTTCAAATTATCAGTAGTTGAAGCACCACTCACTCCCCATATTCTTTTACTCTGTCCTGTAAAACCTCAGCCAGCCAAATGATTTAGATTTCATCTCCAATACTACATGGGCCCCCTCTCTGAAAAAAAAAAAAAAAAAAAAAAAAAAAAAAAAAACTGCTTTCATGACAGTCATCAGAAATACACTAATTGCTGAGTCCAGAGAATATTTTCTTGAGTCTGCATCTCGCTTTGAGAAGGAGATGTAGTGCTTGAGCTTAGGATCAAAATACCTGTGTTATTGTCCTGGCTGTGCCCCTTACTGGTAGGCAACCTTGGGCAAGATATCCTGCTGCTCTGTGACTCAGTTTGTCTGTAATGACGATGTTACCTCAGTGCATTTTTTTTTCCTATTACAGGACTTAATGTTCTACTTTGAACAATAGAATATTCTCAGCAAATGTTGACTTTAATTATGACTACTTAACCAGTCCTTTATAGTTGTCAGTGTTCATTACTTCTTTGCTTCTGGATCTCCTTATTATCTGGGCTCAGAGATGGTCCATTGCCATGGCTTTTCTCATAAATCTGAGACAACTATACCATCAGTCTGTAGACCTCTTTTGCCTTGTCACTCAGTTTCTTTTTTACTAGACAAAAGTCAATACTGAAATTTGTTAAATCTGTCCCTATCTTCCCACCCCTGCTATTAGGCTGGACCTTAGGAAGCTGCCATTTATAGGTCAAAATCAATCAGATATCAATCTCATTGTTCTGGTGTAACCTACCTCCAGATTTTCTCTCTACCACCTTGACAACCAAAAAAGCTCTCTTCTCTCAGTCTTTTCCTCAGCTTAAGCCAAGCCTGTGGGTCAATGGCATGGTGTGTGAGAAATCCCCAGGAAAATCTCCCTGTGGAATCTTTTTGTGGTTTATGCGATCCAGATGTGTAGACTCAAAGCTCAGTGTTCTCAGTGGGACCTGGAGCTTTAATAGTTATAACAAACGAGTAGGAAAGGGTTGGAGACAGTGACAATGGCTATGAAGGGGCAGCTTCCTTGATGGCAGAAGATCTATTAGTAAAGTATCTTGTGGCTCCCTGGGAAATATGTGAAGTGATGGGGCATGCGAGCCACTCAGTACAGGTCAGCCGCTCCAGCACATCAATCATTCCAGCAGAGTGGGGTATTAAGACAACAGGGTCCTTCACAGACAACTACCAAAAGTGTGGGAAAGTTTGTGAAATTAAAATTCTGGCAACTTGCCTGCTCTTCAGAAGGGGGCATCAATAGAAATTCTTTCTACAAAGAATCATATGTCTACTGCTATTTTTTAAGAACTCAAAGGAAACCAAAATTGAAGTCCACAGGAAATAAAAGAAAACTGGAACATATAAAACCAATGCAATTAAAAATGAGTTAAAATAGAGAAATCTCTCAGGCTGTCTAAATAATCAAAGTCAAGTTGCATGCCATAACATAAACACCTAAAACAGAATTCTTCAATGGCTTAATCAAACAGAAAAGGCAAAGATGTCATGTGCATTTATAAATAAATGTATATTATATAAATATAGCATAATGTGTCATGTTGTTGTATAATATAAATAGTGAAAAATACATGAAAGGAATTATGTATTAGCCTGAAACTTCTGCTCAAATGCTCAAGGACTTACAGAAACAACATAACAGCTATGCAATCTCGGCGTTTGGGAGCCTGAAGCAAAAGGATCATAGTGAGGTTAAGGCCATGCATAGTTAGATCCTGAACTACCTAGCAAGACCTTGTCACACACACACACACACACACACACACACACACACACACACACATAAAATCATAAGATAGACTACAATATTACTTCACTAAATATCTCAAAGAAAATTATATAGTCTTCAGTCTACATACTTGTTAATCAAATTTACTAAAACTAGAAAATAATGATAAAGTCTTAAAAATCAATTTCTTAAAGTTATACAATACCTTCTTAATAGCTATGATGTCAAAGTATGCTTTAGATCTTAACAAAAGCCTGAAACAGAGTTGAAAGTCAATGACAAGCTGAGAACAATGCTTCCAACACATATGCCAGCTACAAGGAATGTATCCTCTATTGTGTACAAAAGACTCCTAAGAACAAAAGAAGAAGAAAAAAAAAAAAGAATAAACCTTCCAAAAAAAAAACTGACAAATGATTTCAGCACGTAATTCACAAAAGATAAAATGCAATGGTAATTATCTATGAATGAAAAAAAATTTAAATTTTAAATGACACAGGGGATTCTCAGAAGGCACCCCAGAAGATACCTGCAGCTAAGGGTAAAGATGATCACCCCATTGTTGTACACGGATGTGGGAGTCTTGATCAATGAAAACCCCCACCCACATCCTGGCCAGCTCTAGTTCGTAAGGACCCTAAGGACAGACAGTTCTAGTGTCCTCAGGACCCTAGGGACAGATACCACAAAGCTGTGAGAGCCGAATACTGCCCGCTGTGATGCAAACACCTAGCCAGGAGTTATGAAGACAGATAGGATGCTCATCTTTGGCAGACCACACTCCCAAGGAAACTCAAACTGAGGACCCTGAAGAATGCAAGTGAGGACAAGGGAGGGGAGGGACAAGGGAGCAAGAAGACAAGTCTCAAGTGTACTCTAATGTTGGCTGCTTCCAGAGGAAAGGTAGGAGAGGACTGAGGTAGCCCATGGATCCAGAGTGGGGTTTACATCAGTACATGGAAGCAGAAAACTCAAGTACTGGGGCCAAGTTACAAAGCCTCAGCTGGGACTCTCAAGTTCTGTGAAGAACATTCTGCAACACCTAGGCTGCCATATGGACTTGCTGTAACAGAACATGGGGTAGCTCTGGATCCTCCTGGGAGACCACCTGGTCCAGGTGCTGAGGAAATGGGCTTGAACATGAAGGTGCACAACTCTCTCTCCATGAATGAAGAATTGGGAAAAGCCAGTAAAAATTTTCCCCAAAGAGGCCCAGAGATATTCACACAGAACTATATAAATATGGGTACACAGAGGCTATGTACCTGCCAGGTTGTGATTTAAGGGACCTGACATTTTATCTTCTCATATTTCTTGAACAGAGAATACACATGACAAGAAAACATCAAGGGACTGCAAATGTTCTCTTAAAAGAGAAAACTACTGTCTTATCAGAACTCTTAGGAAGGAGACTACACATTTTCAAGGGGAAAGAATTACTCTGAGAGCAAAACCAAGAAGCATTCTTTTCCACACCAGCCCAAGGAGACCTGCATAAGATGATGGAGAGGTCTTGGTGTCTGAGGAATAGTGGAACAAGGGAGAGAGGAGATGCAGTGAATTCCAAGAGAGAGTAGGTTCTCCCTATAATAAACCCTGTTGCATTGCCAGCAATGTCACTAACCCCACAGAATTCTGGGTACCAAGTGAATTTCTGAGAAAGGGATGGGGTTTCAACTTCATCTGCATCAAAGTTAAGTGATTCCTTAATTCAGGAGTCTACCTAGCAACGAGGACTGGATGAAAGACCATTTTACATAGGCAGATGATGCATAGCACAGCAAGAAAGTGGCTGCAAAATTAATAAAAGTTACTGTACCTTTTTAAAAAAATCTTAGGACAGAAAAGTTCAGAATCATTAAAAATATGGGACAGAATTAGCATTGTCTAGGTAAAGAGCAGTCCCAAGCACATGACATCAGCATTCAACTTCCCCGAAAGAGATAGGTGCAGCACAGTGGGCTGCTGAGGGCCTCTCACCTGGCCCCTGCTAAAGACCCAACATCAGAAAGACCAGTAATGAAAAGGATGAACTTCTACTTATCACAGAGCTATGGTCAAATTTAGGACTATGGACTATGACTTCAATAAATTCATGCTTAAACCACCAAGTCTGAAGCCCGGCAATGTTGAGAAACAAATTGTATTTAGTTCACAGAATCCTGTGTGCAGGACCAGAGTTCAAGGTCACGAGGTAAATTTCAAGAGCCATTTTGCTTTTGTCTTTGAGCCTTCTGGGCTGTTTCATTTGTGAGCCACAATACCTGTGTGGGCATTGTACAGGAGTAGGTGTCAGTCTCCAAGCAAGCATGCACTTGGGCATATGCATGGACCTTACTGTTTGAGGCCATGTGAGCACACTAGTAACTGAATGTGTGAATATGACACATATGTGTTCTCCACACAGCTTCCCTCAACAATTAACTGCTTTTTCCACTGAAGTGCTTGGACCACAACAGAAGAATGCTACAGCAACCCATACAATGCAAGTCAGAAAGTCTGCCCAGTGAGACCACTTATTGCAACACCTTGAATCGTGTGAGGATGGACAAGGCAGCAGTGTTTTTCCTTTTTGCCCTTTGAAGAAGGCTTCTTCCTTCTTCTTCTTCCCTCCTTTATTTTCACTTATTTCAATAATTTCTGAACCTCAGTGAAAGCTGAACACAATGGTACTATTTTTTTCAATTTTAACCCACCAAAAGACACCATGTTGTACCTCTGCCTCTTTCCACTACAAATGTGGGAATTGCCATTCTAAATGATGGCAGGTACAACCAACATTAGAAGCTACAGAACAGAAGACTCTCAGAACAGCATGTGATTTTCCCTAAATACAAGACACAGAGTTTGGAGCCAGGGAATCCAAGCAGGATGATGAAAACTTCAATTTATTCATAATGTTCTCTATTCTAGAGGTCAGGACAGGCTGCTACCTAATGCGAGGAGCCACTATGCGGATAAATGAAAGGCAACAGTTTACCTCGGAGCAGAGACTATCAGGAGCACAGGAAACCAACTCCCTTTTCCCCCAAATTCCATCCAAAAGCATGGCAAATGATGATTCTGTCTTCCTGCTGGGTTGCTTTTCCTGCTCAGTGTTCTTAGACTTCAGGTCCCATTCTGTATCCAGAATTTGTATCAGGACCTGGTAGAGGGTTTCCAATTGGATGTCGGAGGCCTCCTAGGGCTACCCATGAGCCCTGGAGATCACTGATGTTTACACCCAGTGATACAATGGTAATAGCCCATGAACCAGGCCTTTGGGATCTGGCACCAGCTTTAACAATGATTTGCTGTGTGCTCTTGAGTTTAATTATCCATCTTTCCACCTCAGCTTGATCACCCATCCCAGGGTACTTTCAGAACTCATTGGCCTGGAATTCAAATCCATTCCACCACTCATTTTGTACATAACTTTTACCAGAACTCCAGTACTAGTGTTCATTTATACATTTGAGTAATTATAGTACAGCAAAGAGTTTAAGGACCACTAATACAAAACTATTTTCTGCATTACCCTCTATAGGAAAATGCTGACTTGAGCCATAAATTGAAGGTGAATCAAAGTCACATGTGCTGATACACATTTTGCTAATCTCTATGGGTAAGGAGCCTCAAGCCTTTATATCATCCAAACTGAGGTCATGATGAAATAGATGTTCTCAACAATTTCACCAAGAGGAAGAAATTAAGGCTGTCCCAGGAAATCCATGATGGAGAGCCACCTGTCTACAGAATACTACCTCTATGCTAAGACATTCTCACAAGCAAAAGAGGCAGAAGTTTAAACTTAGATTGGGGATAATAGATTAGGTATCAATACACAAATTTCTCTGACTGCTCATAGCCTCTACTGGGCTGTCCTGCCCCTCCTGAAAGAGGACACTCCATGCAGCTTCTCCCCATTATTGTGATTTCAACCATCTCACCCTTCACCACAGGGCATCTCAGAAATCAACTACTCCCTGTGTAGATCTTCCAAAAATATACTGACAACAGCTTGTCCCTACATAGACAATAGAGGGTGATTGTTATGGTTTATGTCTAGTTGTCCCCCCAAAGCCTCATGCAGTCATGGGGCATGGCTTCTATAGATTGAGACTTGATTCGTGATCCCTGGGATTGTGTTTTAGTACTGATGGGATTATCGGTCTGAGTAAGACTGAGACTATGGGTGTGGTCTACAGTGGATATCCTAAGGCAGAGAGTCTGAATGCAATATAAAGAGAGACAGAGAGACAGACTCAAGTTGTTGCTGTTGCTCTGCTACTGTGTTTGGTTGGCTGCCTCTGCCACTATTTTGTTGCTGCTCCACTGCCATGACCTGGATGCTCTCTGCCCTGTTCCACTCAGCCTTGGGTGAGCCAAATATGGACTGAAACTTCCAGTAACTGTGAGCTAAATAAACCTTCCCCTCCTTCATTTCAAGTGTCAGGTATTTGTCCCAGCAACAAGTAAAAAGCAACTAAGACAGTGATATTCTGAATGACATTCTAAACACTCAAATGTTCCGGGACAAATCATTTCACATAGTTGTATGAAGCTATATAGTGGCAGAACTTGGGCTGAGCTATACTGATGCATGTACAATTTTAATTTATGCTGCTTATTGTGGAGGCATTGCTGTAGGGATGTTACCATAGTACACTGCCTATAGGTGGCGCCTCAGAGCTTACTAGGGGTGTTATAAAGCACATAGTACATGCAAATACTTTAGTCTTTTAAATTCCAAACAAAGTGAATTTGAAAAAGATCTAATACGGTAAGCTTCAGATAAAGGTTTATGGACCTGGTACTGATCTAGTAAACTCCCATGGCACACAGAGGAAAGACAGGGTGCCTAAGTTCATAAACTCAGTTCTCTCCATAATTCTGCTAGCAAACTCAGCGGAACAAGAAGCTTCATTTGACCCAAGGGAGCACAGGCCACACTGACCTGCTCAAGGCCTGGCTTTACCCAGCTCCTTGCTGCATCCTTCCTAGCCGGCACTTGTCTGGCCGAGACATGAGGCCATTGCTAAATTATTAATAAATGGGTAAGTGGAGTGAGTCATACTCTGTGAAAACACAATGGACCACTACCACTACCATCCTCATCAAACTTGAGCTGAGTTCTGCCAAGGATTGGCCTTCCCTTCTCTTCTTTTCTGGCCTTTCCTACTTCCTTGTTTTCCTTCCTACATTCTTTTTCTAACTTGCTTTACCTCCTGCTTTGTGTCTTATTTCCTCTTGACCAAGGAAGGGTAGAGAAGAGGAGAGTGGGAGAGAACAGAAGGAAGTGTGGTCTGAGAATGACTGTTTAGGCCCCTCTCCATGGCTTTTTGCAGCTCTTTAGGGTCATGGGAAAAGGGCACTATTTTAGGGCCTCTGCTCCAAATAAGTCTTCATACCACCACTCCTCTGAGTCTCCTGGTGAGAGACTCCAAAGTATAAAGAAAAATAAGCAAGTCTGGATCTAGAGACTACAGGAGACAGCTATGAGATATGATGGGGCATGAGAAACAAGAGAATCCAGTCAGCATAAAGCCAAGAACCTTCCAGAAACTCAGCTTTGAAGTCATGGCGTCAAGTGGGCTCCAGGGGTACGTGTGAGGCCAACCCTTCCAAAATTCTAGAGGATGCTCTGCAGAAAAGTGGTTGAGAGCTTCTCCCTTCTGTCTACTGCAGAAGCTATGAGACACATAGAGCTATTAAAAAGCAACTAATGAGACTGAGAAAGTGATTTTTTTCCATTTTACTCCATTTTAATTACTTTGAATTCAACTTTAAAAATAGATACTTATTCCAGCTAGCTACTGGAACACTTTTCAGCATGTAGGGAATATGTACATGAATCTACTTCTTCAATTATGCATCTCATGAAATATAAATATAGACCAGTATTTCCATGAAAATGTAGCTTTTTTCCCCCCCTCAGGTATCAGGGATTGAACACAGGACCTTGAGCTTGCCAGTCAGGCACTTAAGCTGCTAAGCTATCTCTCTGACATTTGAACTGGATTTGTGATAGATGTAAAATATACAATTGATTTTGAAAACGTATAAAAAATGCAAACTATCTCACTAATAATTGGTTATATTTTGAAGTGACAGTGTTTGGATACACTGGGTTAAGTAAAATGTTGTGAAATTAATTTAGTTAGTTTTTTATGGCTGCTTAAGATGACTTCTAAGCTTCATAAGTTAGATATGGTTCACGTTATATTTGTATTAGATTGTATTAGCCTGAGTGTAGAGCCAAACATAATATGGGTTAAGAGGCTCTACCTGCATGTTCGCTTGCTTGCAAGCCTCAGTTTCACCATCCTTAATATGGGCATAATAGCGCCCACCTCAGAGAATATTTCTGAAGATTAATTTAATGTACATAGGCTATTACGTATTATGTCTGGAATATGAGAAACATGAAACAATAGGTAGGAATCGTCACCATCTCAGCTTCACTGTTACTACCATCATCATCTCTCCCCCACTTCTAAAAGCAGTTCAAGGTGCTGGGGTGATAGCTCAATAGAATAAGCACTTGCCTGGCAAGTGCAAGGGCCTGAGTTCAATCCCTGGTTTGCAAAAAATAAATAAAAGCAATTCAAGGAATGCCTAACAAGAGGCCAAATTATCCTAACAAAACAAATCATAAGCAAGAAAATGAGAGTCAAGAACAAAAACGCAAGATTTCCTGAAAGCATCTGGTAATATTCAATCACATGTCCGATCTTGCATAACTATCTATGTTCATCTGAACAACAGATTTGACAAGAAAAATAGATAATATATCAACCACTGTTAATCAGCTGTGCTTGTTTTGAAAATCTGCAACATACATATTGTTACTTGTTACCCTGTTTCTGACTCTGTTTTTGTTTTTCTTGCTCTTGTGTTTTCGCTTCAAAGTAAAAGAAAATTATAATTTTAAAAAAGGTTTAACTATAAAATTTGAGCACAGGCTGAGTGACTTGGATAAAGGTTAAAGGAAGCAGAATCTGCTGTGGATCATATGCTGTGAAGAAACAGAGGCAATTCTAAATTAGGTATCTTAATAAATCTTGTGTACAAGTCAAGAACAGCAGACTGAGAGCAGAGCTATGATTGCCATTCATATTACCCAAATAAAAGGATATTGTTATCTTTCAAAAAAAAATAATAAAGATGAAGGCCAGGCCATGCTGGCACATGCCTGTAAGCCCAACACTTGGGAAGCAAAGGCAGGAGTATTGGTGCAAGTTCGAGACCAGCCTGGGCTACAAAAAGTGAGCTCAAGGCCAGCCTGAACTACATTGTGAGACCCTGTCTCAGAAAAAAATAAAAAAAAAAAAGATGAAATGGAGATGATATGATGAGAACCTAGACTAAGTACTAAAGGTGACTGAGTTTCAAGCTCTGACTTCCAGTTGCCAATGCAAAGGACAATAATGCTTGTAGCATTTCATTATCATAAACTCAATAAGTGATTTTGATAGATAAATTATTCCTACCACTATCAAGAGGGCTGAACCCTGAATATGGAACCAGAGAACATTTAAGTGAAGTCACTAACCTTGCACTTTTAAGTCCGCCTTCTTTTCAGACACTAGAGAAGCAGATCTATGTAACTCTCCTACTTAAACCCTTGTACGCTGGGAGTGAGGATTCTCTGTACATGGGCAGAGGGGTTTTATGGGAGTGACAAAAGTGTTCTAAAAATGGTTTATGCTGGCAGCTGCATGATCTAGCAGGCATACTGCAAAAATCACTGTCCTCAACCCCCTGTGGTGGTACACATCTAGAATCCCATTTTTCTAGAAAGCTGAGGCAGAAGGATTACAACTTTGAGTCCTTATGTGGACAAATTAGTGAGATTATGTTTCAAAAAAAAAAATACAATACAAAGGGAGGGCTAACAGTGTAGCTCAGTATGAAGACCCTGGGTTTATTCCCTAGTACTCAAAAAAAAAAAAAAAAAAAACACTGCTTGCATGACTAAAACAGATGGATTCATATAAGTCTGACATTAATGCTTTTGCTCTAAAATGAACAAAAACCCCTCAGCAAACTCTCTAAAAAGAGCTGTATCCCTCCAAGCCTGCTCTGTAGACTAGAATCAATCCACGCTCCATGTGCAATCAGTTCACAATGAGACAAGCATGGAGAGTGAAAGAGATGTTTAGAAACATACAGCAATATGGCATTTCTGTGACATTTTTAAATTGTAATTTGTAAAGACTTTGGTCCGCAGTGAGATAAGGGGGAAAGTGGTCCTTCCTTATAGAGTGTGTATCCCTGTTCTAGACTAGAGATGGGGTTGTCTCTTACTTTGGTAGTGGAATCCCCAGTGACACACTTGCCTTGCACACTCATCTCCCGGTATATTCCCTTTGCTCTGTACCCTCGAAGGCCTGAGAGATTTCAAACTGTCCCATAATCTGTCCCTCACTCTGGCACCCCATTGCATACACAAGCCAAAGGTCTTTCCTTCCCGTGGCCATCATGTTTTATTCACTCTTCGGGATCGGCTCAACCATCATATATTAGAAGTCATCCTAATTACCTTCCCTACCCAACAGCACTTCCCAAGGGGTACTCTGTGACTATTTAGCTCATCTCTCTGAACCTCAGTCTTTTCAACTGCCCCACAAAGGAGTTGTAAGCATTTAACTTATAAAAAGCTTCCATGTCTACTTTCATCCAGCTCTCTGGGGAGTGATATGCATCGTGCTATGCTGTAACTGTTTATTTACACATCAGTCTCCTCTTCCAGACCCAACCTCCTTGGAGGCAGAGGCTGTGTTGGGCTATTTCTGTACCTGCATGGCTAACTAAGGAAAGAAACCCAGTGAATACAGGAGTCAAATGTGTGAGTTAATAAGTTCATTTCATGCTTAACCATTGTAAGAAGAATAAGGACTGTATAGATGTATCGCCATTACTTTCCAAAAATCAAAGCTTGGTAAAAATGGCCCACCTGGTAGTAATGTGGCCAGAAGGTGCTAATGGCAAGTTCTGCTTTCACCCAGCCCTCGGTGACTACGCCAGACACATTCCAGACGGGGTTTCCCTGGGGTCCGCCATTGACTTTCACGTAGACATTCAGGGCCCCTGGGCTGGAGCGATCACGGCTGGAGAAGTAGTAATGGAAGTCAATGCAGTGGGTATCATTCTCCTTCAAAGTAGGCAGAAGAAGGTGGGCCTTCTGTCCAGAGGCCCTTCCGGAGCTGTTCACCATCATGAAGGATCCTGGAGCCCCACAGTGAGGGTAGGAAGTAGAGACAGGAGAGAAAAAAAAAATCTTTCTAAAATCAGTCACATCAATAAACATGGCAGCTAGAGGAATAGGTAGAAATAAAATCACCTTAAGAGGGAGGGTCTCATTGACCTTGAGAATATCATATCTTCTCTCTAAATGTGGGGAGCATCTGCTATATTTGGGACAAAAAAAAAGTCTCTCTTCAACATTGAACTTTAAGAATTAAGACATGAAGCATGCAGGAAATATTTTTACAAGATAAATAGGCTATAAACACATACTGAAAAAACATTATAGCCAGTGGCTCCTGAAGGAGACATGAAATAAAAATACAGGAAGTTAGTTAACTGCAGCCTCTGCAGGTGAAACAAGATGAAAATAGATTTATGTAAGCTTCAACTGTTTCAATAGAGGCAGAACCTCTACAATATGGGAGGTGGTATTGTTCCAAAGAATTCCATCTGGAATCTTGCATTTAGGACAGTGAACTGCTATTAAAACAGAGCATATAAAAGTATAGTCAAGTAACTAATAAAGTCCCTGAAGAAAATTAAGGACCTACCAGAAGATGTTCAAGAGGAATGGAAAGTAAGAATTGCTAGGCATTTGTGCAGTGCTAGTATTGATGCTTGGTGTACTGGCTATATATCTGTCAACTTAATCTTCATATGACCCTGGCAGATAGAAGATATTCATTTTACCTAAAGATTACATGATTTTCCCTGGGACTTCTTGATCAGAGAGGAAGAAACCCAGGTTGTCTGTCACTTTAAAGTTGATGCTACTATGACTACCTGCAGAAAAACATAACTATAATACCTAAGCATGAAGCAGCACAATTCACAGAAAAAGATGAGTCTCTTTTCCTGAAAGGTTAACTGATTGGTCCCAGATCCTTGGGTCCTGCCCAGAATCCAAGTCTTTTGCCATTGCCTCTGTAACTCCTCCAAGTAAAAGTAGAGGATCCATCTCCATCTCTTGTCCTTGGGCTCCACAATTTGATTTACTTTGGTGAACAGCATCTTAACAGGATTGCAGCAGAGGCTTAAGATGTGCTTGTCTCCCTTCACTTGCTCTCTTGTAGAATAGCCAACTTCCCTAAGAAGAACGTGGCTTGGGTAGTTGCTGCCCCTCTCATCTTGGAATTACAAGTAAACACACATGGAAGTGACCTGAGCTCTATAGAGAAGAGCCAGTCCAGGACACCCTTGCCGTTGGAAGCAGTCACATGGCCCAAAGCTAAGCCTAGACCACCCCACCCCATAATTAATGCACAGACCCATGACTGCCACAATAAATACTTATGCTCATCTGCCACTGAGTTCCTTTTGGGTTCATATGCAGCAAGTCTGCCACAAAACAGGCCACAAACTTTCCAGTGGATATAGCTGGTACAAAAACTTCCCAGAGACAGCTTTTCCACCACTACAGGGGGCTAGATACAGCCTGGACAAACTAAGGAGATGCTGCAGGGAATCTCACGATCCTCTAGATGAGCTGAACACTAGGACTTAAAGTCTTATGATTTGAGCAAACAAATTGCATCAGAAAACTGGATAGCTAAACTTGGGTGACTCTGGGATGAACATGTGTAAAAGACTACTGCTGCTTTGAAATTTCATTTTCACCACTAAAATCTTCATTCAGAGCAAAACTGTAAAACAAGTTATGCCTAGCCAAGAGGACACACTTGAACAGATATAAGTCACCTAATTCTTTCACCCTAATGCCAGAAGAACTAACAGATGCCACTTAATAAGTTTTAGGAAATTCATATCTTGATGTGTCCTAGAAGGTACCAATCATTTACATCCTGTCTCAAGTTCCAAATGAATTTATAAACTGACATAGCAAGCAATTGAGTTCAAAACCTCCATATTATCATTTACAAAGATGGATTACAGGGACTATCTTATAGACTTGAGGCCAAATTAGTTTCCCTGTAACCTCCACACACACAAATAGCATGAGGAGCAACTGGGAGAACTAGACCCCTATCCCCACCCCAGATTCCTAGGAACATAACTGTTTCTCTGGGATGGCTACTTATAACAATGGGGTGCGCCTGTATCAAAAAAGAAACAATAAGAAGCCAGGTGGAGGCCAGGGAGATAGCTCAGTAGAATAAGCGCTTGACTGGCAAGTGCATGGTCTTGTTTTCAATCTTTGATACCACACACACACACAAAAAAAAGAAGCCAGCTGAGAAAGACAGAGAACCCTGCCTGAGCCAAATGCCTTCATATTTTGATCATTCAACCTATAGTAAATTCACCAAGTAGTGGATATGAAGTAAGTTGGTTATAAGAGAATGAAATATCTTACTTTAGGGCCTGAGTGTAACTTAGGCTAAGTGGAGACAAATCTCTAGGCCATATATGTTACCTAATTACTATAACCTCACAGCCAGGCATTAAAGAAGAAACTACTGAAGGGGTACTGAAGCTCAGAGGTACGACTGAGCCATCATCCAGGGCCATATCTGTCTGTTGGCCTGTCACCTCCAAGGATCCAGGTTCCTTGGGCTGAAGGACTAATGACCCATCAGTCCACAGCAGGTGGGTACCTACCTCTGTCACAGAGTAGAGGCACATCTCCCACAGGAACACAGAGGAGGCAGCCAGAGAAGAAAGGTGTGTCTGGCTCTCTCCACTCCAGGTTCCACGAGGCCCTCAGCCACATTTCAGCTCCTGTCCCTGCCAATGTGTAGCAGGTGCACATAGATTCTGGACTTCTCCCAACCCACAACAGAGAAGAGTTTTCCTTCTAACAGCTCAGATCCCCATTTCTGTTCCTTCTAACTTCAGCAGAAGTGTAAGCTGATTGAGGAGATCGGGTTCATTCCATTCTGTGTGACTCCATGTACTCTTCCTCATTTGTTGGGAATATACAACTGAGTTTTAGTTAACAGAGCATACATATGGTGTGCACCTATTGCAGGTCTAATCTATTAAAGCACCTCCCTCCAACCTCTATACCTCTTTCCTTCACCATTTTGTCTCTCAAAAGATAGTCCTCAGCCTGCCAACTTCAGAATGAAGAGCTTGTAAACAATAAAACCCTCAGCCTTATCTCAAGCCTGTCAAATCTGAATCTACCTGTTACCCAGATCCCTAAGTAATATGTATGCACATTAAAATGTGAAGATCACTGCCCCATTCTCTCTTCCCATCTACTAGCTGGACACTCAGAATTTCAAGAGCATTGGTGGTAGACAGATTCGCACTCAAACGATCCTTGCTCCTGAATGACCATGACTGTACTACTGCAGGAATTCACTTATTAGAAATACTGATTTGGAGCTTTAAATAAAAAAAAGAACTAAACTCTTACTGGGTAATGGAGGCACTGAAATTTTGAAGCTTACTAACAGCTAGCATTATCGTTACTACTTTGGAACCCTGGCAGGGGCCCCATTTCTTACCAGTCTCTTCATTCAAGGAGATAAGATTGGAAATGATAGTTACTAAGCAAAGCTGCAAAATGCTCTAAATAGGGACATCATTAGGAGCAGTAACCCTAGGCAGTAACTTGGAAAACATTTGAAGTTAGAGCGGATAGAATGTGGAAGGGCGCAGAAACAAGGAGTTGTAGCAATCACTGACAAAGGTTCTGCCTTTGGAAAGGTGGGCTGGGGCATCTATAGCACTGTCCATGTCTAGCCCACCTTGCAGGGGCCTGGCCATGTCCTCCAAACAGGTTGATAGCCAAGGCTCTGAGTTGAGCACAGGCGGCTATTGCAGAGCTGCTCAAGAGTGAAGGATCAGTGTAGCTGCAGCTCAGTGGGGCCCTCTTTGATCAACAGGTTGGGATAATTAATACCATCCAGGGCTGTCAGTTTCCTGGAGATCAAAAATGAGCCAGTCATTATGCCAAGATCAGTCAAAAACAAGAAAGAGGAAGACTGTAAATACGTTCTTTTTCCCTTTGCCCTTAAAAAAAAATCTACTAATGTGATAAGGAACATAAAACAGCATTTGTTTCCTCATAGTTATTACACATAACACTGAGAATTGTGGAATTAAACCAGGAAGCATTCTCTGGCTGGCTATAAATTTTGCATTCCCCCCACCCCCCGTGCATAATAATGCCTTGATAAGCACCCCGTTACTGATGTGTCTGTACCACAGATCCCCTTTTTGGAGGCAAAACACTTCTCTGCAGCAGATGGTGGCTATTGTGTTTACACATGAGCACCTCAGGATTGCATTTCCTCACGTCGGCAGTAAAACGAAAGTCCTAATTGAGTTTTTAATGGCTTTGCACATTGTTCATTAAGATTACATGAGTATGCTCAGCAACTGGCAGCTGAGGGCCTGGAGCACTGAGAACGCGAGGTGGTCCCTGCAGACAGGTGGCCCTGCCAGCTTCCAGCACCAGGACCCACATGAAGGGAGTGGAGGGCAGCAAGGTCCGAATGCTGCCAAAAGCCAAGCAGCTGTGGCAACATGGAACAGAGTTCTCATCTTCAGTCAAGAAACCTGAGTTTCAGTCCCATCTATGCCATTCCTTTTTCAGTCATAGTCCTTACTGAAAGCCAATAAATTACCAGGGCCTCAATTTCTTCACCTATAAGATGGGACAATGAAAACTACACATCAAAAGGTTTCTGTCCATTTACATTAATATTCAATGGAAATAAGTATTTGACTCAATAATTGTTAATTTGATAAAAGGCCAGTAACACATAATATTGGATCCAATGCAATTTACTATAGCTCTTGTTTATTGACAAGTCATTCTTTCCCAGTCATTGTTCTAAGTATCTTTTGGCATCCCAATGAATTAGTGCCATGCTAGTCCTGCTTTAGAGCAAGGAATATTGAGACACCAAGAAGTTAAGTTATTTGTACAAAACCACAGTCAGAAAGAAGCCAAATAATCCACTATAAGACCACTGCTCAGTAAGCAAAAAATTTAGAGTCTAGAAGTGTGCTCTCCAAATCAGTAGCTAACAGCCACTTGTGCATATTTAAAGTTAAATACAATTTTTAAAAATCATGTCCTTAGAGGTGCTAGACACATTTCAAATGCTCAGTAGACACTAGCATGGTAGCCAGTGGCTACCATGTTGGAGAGTACTGATATAAAACATTTCCTTTGTCATAGCAAGTTGTGTTGGATATTACCATTCTAGGCATTAGAAATTAAATCCGTTCAATCCTAACTATATCCACGTGAGAGACACCAGATAAGCTAGATAAACTCGATAACTTTCTCTCTACTCTGATGGCCAGTGGCCTACTTCACATCCCTGGCATTTGAGTCATGGACTTTTGGTTGGTTTGAAGCAACTTTACAGCTAGATTCTCTTATTATACAACATAACATGAGACACCCTCCACCTTGACCATGATATGTTTTCTACTTCCCCTATAGCTTTTTGAATATACTCAGTTTATAAATTCCAGCGGTTGGAAGTATAGTGAGTTGCTGAAGATCGCACAATACAAGAAATAGTTATATTGTGAGCCCATGATTCCAAGCTCCATTTCCACTATGGACAGCTCTGTCATCTGTGTCTGAGATGTACAGACCACAAGAGTGACTCCTCAGAAAGCTCTATTAGTGGGAAATATGTTATGTTACTTCCAGGAAAGACAGCATAGGGCACCCTACATATCACCTGTCTTTCAGGAGAGCATGTTCAAACATAGAGGACTTCAAACCCTCAGCGATAAAGTGCCATTAAACACACTTGTTGAGACCCTCACCATGCTGCATAAGGATAATAGGGGCTACTTCCATGGAGGGAGTCCTGAAGTAAGTTGGACTGGACTGGAATCTCAGCTGTACCTCTTCTGCCTGTGCTAACTCCTACAAATCATTTCATCACTCTCAAGTGTCAATTTCTTCTTCTTTAGAATGGTCATAAAAGCACATCTCACACTGTCATCAGAGCATTCTACAAAAATACTATTTATAATGTGTTGAAATGAAGAAAAAAATCATTTTCATTTTAGTAGGGAGACCTTGATAAACTGAGGAAGAACATAATGATCAAATCCACTAAGAAACACAGTGAAGCCTGCCAGCATAGCTCTACCTCCTACAGCTCATTTAGCACCAAGGCCATGGATGCCCCACTCTTTACTTTTCAGGTCACCTTTTTCTTTACTCTGATGGTCAGTGGTCTACTTCACATCCCTGGCATTTGAGTCATGGACTTTTGATTGGTTTCAAGGAGCTTTACAACTAGCTTCTCTTATCATCCAACATAACATGAGACAGCACCATCTTTCTGAGACACAAACTTGACCATAAGTCTTCCGCTTCCCCTATAACTCTTTCCCTATTTCATGTGAGGTTCATGTAAAGTTTTTTTATGGAGCTATTTGGAAGCTTGTACATGCTGATCTCAAGTGTCCTGTCTTGTAAAAGAGAGCATCTCACTCTGTACCCCATACCTGCTCTGTGGCACACAGAATAACAGCCTCTCCAAATATTCAAGTTTTAATCTCTAGAATCTGTGAATATATTTTGTCACATGGTGATGAGAACCAAGATTGCAGGGAAAAAAAGATGAGGTTACAAATCAAATAACCTTAAGATGCAGAATTACTGTAGCTTCTCCAGATAGGAGCAATGGAATTGCAAGGGTTCTTATAAGTGGATGAGAAAGAAAAGACAAGAAACAGGGAGGGAGGGAAGAGAATGTGCTGACCAGGTAAAGCTGATGGCTTTGAAGATGGAGAAAGCGGTTCTGAGCCAAACATTCTAGATGGCCATAGAAACTAGAAAAGGCAACAAAACAGATTCTTCCCTTGGACCTTTAGAAAGAAACACAGCCCGGATGCTACCTTGAGTTTTACCCATTGCTACCTGTTTGGCACTTTGATCTCCAGAGATATAAGATTTTAAACACTGTGCTGTTTTTAGCAACTAAATGTGTGGTAATTTTTAAAGGAAATAAAAGGAAACTTAAATACACTCCTAACATTCTGCCCATAGCCACGCCCCTTGGTTCTGCTCACGTGACGTCCTTCCCGAAATCTAAGGGATCAGCCCAACTGAGATCCTTCCTCAAACTACTTAAAGTCCATTGACTCTGAATGGCTGTCACTAAGGTCCAGAAGGCAGTTATTGCAGCACTGCTGAACTTAGACCTCACCATATGTAGGCCCACAGGAGCTATACTGAACAAGCCATAATTTAAAATTCTCAAATGAATATGCAATATATTAATTACTGTAACTATCCTATTAAGCTGTTGTGAAACTGTCTCATTGCCATTTCTTTCTCATTAAAATTAATAAAAACAAAAAAAAAAAATCAAAGAGAAAATCAGGAAAAAAATAAATAAAAAGAATTCCCAAATGATGAAATTAAGCTATCTGCTCACAACCAAAAGACAAGAGGCACAAAAATATCAAAAGGCACAATGCACCATAAAGTGAGAAAATCTATGTGCAAAAGACACGTGTAGTGCGACCAACATAAGCATCAAGCCAATCACAAACACAATCATGAACCAATAGCCATAGTAACAAACACATCACTCCTGCATTATCCATACTATCTGTGAAAGCAATCTAATTATCATGTGTCAAAAAAAGAAAGAAATTCACTTCTTTTTAATACACTAGAAAATGGAGGAGGGTGCTAATTACAGCTTAATGGATACATATTATCTATTTAAAACAAGGAAAATATATCCTGAAATTTCAAAGGAGTTGTGCATTGTGAGAATTTTGTCAGTCAGTTTGTGTGAACAAGTAATAACTATGTCTGTAATCACTCACTCAGACCCCTAACTTGGGGTTTAAGTATTTCATATGCAAATTTATAAAGGCAATTTTCCAAGAAACTGTTATCTGATAATCCTTGCAGGTGTGGATAATGTGGTTTAAAAATGGGATTAAATCCAGGTGATTGGATCTGAGAGCAAGGAAGAAAGGATTCAGTGCTGCCACACTCCACACCCTGGCGCAAGCAGAGCTGCCATCCAGCTTCCCACAAAGGCCAGATCCCTGCAAGACCTCTCTCCATTCCCCTTCCTGAAAAACAGATGAGACAGACAGACAGACAGACAGACAGACAGACACAGACAGAGAGACAGAGACAGAGACACAGAGTGACAGAGAGAGAGAGACAGACAGACAGAGACAGAGAAACAGAGACAGAGAGGGTCTGAGAGAGAGAGATGGAAGGAGACAGAGAGACAGAGGGAAACACAGAGAGAGACAGAGAGACAGAAAGACAGAGACAGATAGAGAAACAGAGACAGAGACAGAGGGACTGAGAGAGACAGAGAGATGGAAGGAGACAGAGAGACAGAGGGAAACACAGAGAGAGAGAGAGAGACAAAGAGAAACAGCACACAAACAGGAAGGGAAAAGGAGGAAGAAGAGGAAAGGCTAAAGGTAGCAAACAAGAGCAATAGAAAAGAATAGGAGACAGGGGAGGAAGGGAGAGAGAGAAATCAAGACCACAGGAACAGAGAGGAGGCAGGAGGTAAGCAAGACAGGTAAAATGCGGCTCAGTAAATGGGAAGGACTGGATGCCAGGAAAAATAAGAGAATGGGAGAAGGATTGGGGAGCAAAGTTGAGTAAAATCTAAGTCAGTCTCTTCATAAATTTGCTTCCCCTAATTTCACAAACAAAAATACAAAGCAAAATAAAAATTTTCACTAGCCATTTCTCTTTCTGGAACTCACAATAACCCTATGATTAAAAATTAAAAAAAAAAAAAAAAAAAGAATTACAAGGCTGATTGGACCTTTGTTTTCTTCATTTCTAACTTCGATAATTTGCCTCTCCTGGGGTCTCAGTACCATCTCTCAATGTCTCAGGACAAATAAATATTATTGAAGGGAAAACAGTGGGAATCAACACGTGACTGTCAGAACTCAGCTCCATAACTTGTGAAACTTTGTTAAATTTGCTGTTGGACCTTGGAAACATCACCATTCATCAAAGATAGAATTGAAAGACAGACAGCGCCACACCCCTCTGACTCCCTGCTTCTCCCATGCACCCATTTTAGCCTAGAGCAGCTCTGTAAATAGGGATTCCCTGTTTCTTCCTCTGTAAAACAGGTGCCTAGGCAGAGTGGCTAAGGCCACGGCTACAGGACCTTAAGAGCCTATCTGGTTTGAATTTTCCAACCAGAATCCTGCTGAAGAAACAGTGAGGAAGAGAGACCTTTTTTTTCTTGGATCTTATTCCTTACAGAAACACAGTAATTTTTGTTTTCCCACAGAATTATTTTCTCTCTTTATCACACCTGCTGTTATGAGCAATAGCAAACATATATATCACATATTACTTTACATTCATTTGCTTAAGGTAACATTAACCTTGGGAGTGAGCCACTATTACTATCCTCTTATAAATGAGAACACAGAGAGATTAAGGAATGTTCTTGTGGTCACATGGCTAGTAGCAGAGCAGAGATTCATCTCCAAGAACTTCTAATCATCAGTGAGCTGCTAGGCTCCATGCCATGGGTGGGTATGCTGTATCTAGTAGCAAGGAGTGGCCATAAACTACCTGGAGTCAGCTTGCCTGGCCCTAGGGAGCTGGTGCAGGCAATAAGAGGGACAAAGAGTAAAAGGAAAGAACAAAAACTAAATCGATTGGCAAGCTCTTGCCATATTAAGAGTAAGGAGAACAACAGGGCTTCTGGGCCATTGTCAGACCCCAAATTGTTCTTGACATTCATTGGGCCGAGTCCTTTGCTTCTACAGCTTGAAATTGAAATGACACGGAACTAAAATATATATATTTTTAAATTTCCCAACTCTTCACACATCCCTTAGCATGATAATATTTTGATTAGTTACATTTATGCTCCAATTACACTCACAGAATGTTCAACTGTGTCTTATATATAGCATACTTTCCATGCTCCATAGAAAATACTGGATTATTACCTCGAATATTTGCAATGGGAAAAGACACAAATGGAAAGGGGGAGGGGGAAAAAGCAAAGCGAAGAGATGACTAAGCTTGTTAAAATAGGCAGTGTCTTGCCTTCACATTACTAAATTGGGTCATTGCTGTTATTTCCCAAGCTCTAAAATGCCAGTGCTTGGAGTATTACAGTCTACCTTCCTGCACACCTGATGCTTTTTTCTCTCCTACAACAACTGGACGTGGAAGCAACCTGGTCACATATTCAATAAGTAGCAAGATCAATAGTGGGGCTTGTTTGTGTGTTTTGTTTTGTTTTATTTTGTTTTGTGTTAGAAAGAGCATCTCCACCTGTTTCTCAAAGCATAACCCAAACAAGATAGACAGACTGAAGGATGGATGGATGGATGGATGGATGGATGGATGCAGGCTAAGCTACTCTGAGCTTTGCAAAATGCCTGTCTCCAAATGTTAAGATGGGGCATCACTTGGCAGACCACCTTGTGAGTGGCAAAGGCGAGTATATCATACTGTCTCATGGGAACATCTGACTGGATCCTCAGTCCCACGTACCTCTGCCAAAGACTGTCGATACTCCCGTTCCACAGAATTTTCCCCTTAAATCCTCAACCACCGGTGCTTACTTTCCTCACCTGCCTGTCTCAGGCACTGCATCCCAAAGTCTGTCACTACTTGTATGCCTCGTTTTCCCTCCTGTGGTTCCATACATGCAGGTGAACCCCTCTACCAGTTTCCTAGTGAAATCAATCAGAACCATGCATTTTATAAATTGAACAAAATGAGTTCTAACTTCCAATATTATGTATGTGCCTGTACTTTGTGTGACACTCAACAGTCAGTATGGGAAACTTCTTGCTTTTGTGGAAGTCACAGACAAGTTAAAAGCAATGCGTGGACTTTTACAATAAGGCAAGTACACAGTGCGGTGCCTGACCCAGATTGATCTGGGGAGAGGAGGTATAAAAAGAAAGAAAACAACAACTTGCTAGAGCAAATAAACTCTGCTGAGCCCTGAGGTTATGTACCTGTCAGAGAAGTGAAGAGGAAACAGAGGGAACGTTCCATGCAAAGAAAGTATTCTGTTTCAGAGCTAAGAATTAAGACAGCCTCTGTTCTGTGGAGGAGCCAGAATGAGTTTTAGACATCAGTGGTTCTCTAACTTCACAGCCTTCAGCGCACTGATGACAAACTAGGCATTTAGAGAGATGCAGTGAGTCCCCCAAAGTCACACAGTGAAACGGTTGACAGTACCGCCATTTGAACTTAGGTATGTCTGACTCTAGGGTCAGTGCTATTTCCCTCTAAAACACTGGTTCCAAGACTATAAAATATTTCAGTATCACCTGGAAATTGTGTTTAATTTTTCTAGGTCCTATCTCCAACATGTTTTGGGTAAAATGCAAGAACATGTACTTCTAGCATGTTTCTAAGTGAAGTTAATGGGCTCTGACCCCAGTTCGAAATATCTCGCCTCTGTTACTCAGGTCTGAGGTACAAGAAACCCAGAAATGTGGGCAGATCCATAAGCAACATTGCCACGCCTCCCTTCCAGGGTCACAGGAAAGTTCATCTGTTGTAGGAGACTCTTTTTCCATGTTGGCTGTACTCTGGCTACCTCTCTCAGGGACAGGAGGTCTCTGGCCACCCACCTTCAAGTGTGAAGGCTCCCGCTTGCCTCGCCTAGCAAGCCCTTTCCTCTGGCCTGCACAGCCTCTCTTCCATCACTGCTAATTACCATGAATATCATTAGACACTTATTGACTCCTCCAAATGTACTAGGGTCTGCATAGAAAATAGCACAATAATTATTCCTCCTCTTTTACCATCCTCAAAGGAGCTACCAGACTTTGACAGCTGTTATCCAATTAATCCTGACAGCTTATTTTTTTTTTTAATTTACAGGTATTTTTTTCATGTAAGACAGGAAAAGATGTTTCCTTTTTTGAATTAAGAATAAGGGCAAAGAGAGGTCAAATAACTTGGCCAACATCATAAGGGTCATTTTTTCCCTCTCTTTTCTTGCAGAGCCAGTGAAATAATGTAAGATAAGGATATGGATTCAGAATTTAGATTGCCAAATCAAATCCCAGGCATTTCAGCTGCACTCTGTGGGCCTGGGCAAGTTATGTAAGGTATCTGAGTCTCAGTTTACACATATAGAACATGAAGATGATTAAGGTAATGGTAGTACCTGTCTCATAGTTCTGCTTTTGTGTCTTACCTTTTATAATATATCTTCTGTGATGTCATGGGTAATAGCAACAGCATGTATGAACCCTTGTGTAGGTTACTAAGAGTACAAGACAGATGACCATATAACTTAGTATGGTAAGACACACCTTAGGCCCACAGGCAGTAGTCCCAGGAACTATCAGGAAGCCATGGAACATCTTCCCTAGTTGACCCTAAAGAACACCTGTCTTCAGTGGTGGTTCCTGAATCAGCTGCATCATGATCACCTGAGATCTTAGTATGAAAACAAACCCTCAGAGCTGGGCATGGTGGCACATATTTATAATCCTAGAACTTTCAGTAATTCAATGAGACCATCTCAGAAGGAGGAGGAGGGGGAGGGGGAGGGGGAGGAGGGGGAAGAGGAGGAGGAAGAAGAAAAAGAGGAAGAGGAGGAAGAAGATGAAGGGGATGAACTGAAGGCCCTGGGTTTAGTTTCCAGCATCAAAACAGAAGCAAAAACAAGAACCTCTCAGAACACAATAAATACCAACTCTATTGGGGTAGGCCCCAGTCCTCTGCGTTTTATAAGTCCCACATGGGTTTTACAAGTGATGGTAATACACTCTCAAGCTGAAAACGCGTTTGCAACCAGGTTAGCTGACCATCAGCCTGGATCCAGGGGCTCATGCCAATTCCCTTTCACTGGATATGGCCTACCCCCATCTAGGAGGGAACACACCTTAGCATGGCCCAGACAAAGCCTGTGTTGACCACTACCCTAGCCCAGCTCTGTGGAAGCTGCTTCCTACTCCCTCTTCTGGGAAGGCCTCCCACCTCACCATCCCCAGGGGGTGGCTAGGAGTGGGCACTCATCACTGAGGCGCTATATGGCAGGAAGAGAAGGGAAGTTGAGAGAAATGACAGCTCACAGAAACAAAAAATGTCTTCTAGTCTTCCTGGAGTCTTTGAGGTCACCAGAAGGTCTCCAAGCTATCAACCAGAGCCTCCCTTAATCAAGTCCCCGAGCTCCTGGACATTCTTCAAAGCTTCATCCCAAACCTCGCATTTTTCTCTTCTTCTTTACTTCCTAACCTTGCTCCTGGTTTTCTTTCCTGCACAACCAGTTCCTACTGCAGCCTTACCGTCTTCTCCCATAACTTGCCCTTGAACCCACTTTCTCTACCAATAGCCAACTTTGCATCTTCCTCCTTGACTACAACACAGATGCTAATCACTCCCCTGCCTACCCTTCCCCTTGCTGTTGCCCTCCCCTGCCAGTTTGATGAACATATGCTCCAGATCACTGAAGTCAATTACCCTTAGATCACCGTAGCTCCAAGTAGCACCCAGACACAGACAGGCAGGCAAGAGTAGAACAAAATGAAATGATGAATTGGAGGCAGCTCTAGTACTGGAAGCTGTCAATTAAGGCCAGAATTTGGATTTGTTTCCTAGAGCTGTCCTAACTAAAGGACACATACCCAGTCACAGAAACCAGAATTTGATCATCTCATAATCCTAGAGGCTAGAAGTCTGAGATCAACATTTCTTCAGGGCAGCTGAGGAAGTGAGGGAAGATTTGTTGCCTGCTCCTCCCCTCCCTCTCGGTGGTGCACTGATGTTTAGTGTTCGTTGCCTTTAGATGCATCATCCTTATTTCTTCCTTCAAATTTAGTGTCCATCCTGTGCGACTGTCTCCAAATTTCCCCTTTTCATAGTAGACATAAGTATTCTGGATTAGGGACCTACCTACTCAAGGATAGCTCCATTCCAATGACATCTGCAATGACTACCTTCAAGTCAAGTCATACCCTGATATCCTAGGAGTTAAGACTTCAGCACACAGGTTTGGGGAAAACAAAATTAACCCACTAAGAAGCTCCTATGCTCATCACCCAAAAAGATGTCTGAGGCAATCCTTAGAAAGTGTTCTAATGACTTTGGAGGGGATATGGTGTAATATTTAATGATAAAGCACTACAAGGAAAATTAAAAACAAACAAGTAGAAGGAAGTGGTAAAAAAAAAAAAAATCACCTACCATAGAAAGAGAGGCTGGCTACACACACGTTCCTACATTGTCATCTCATTTCCTGGCATAGGTTAGTGCTTTCTATGGATTTGTGGCATTTAATTGGGCTTGTGATTGCCATTAGCATGCTTCTCCAGAAGAAGAGGCTTAATGAGGGGTGAGAGTTTATCAAGGCCTTGTTTTCACTGAAGTTCCACCCAAGTGCCACTGGGAAAGGAGGGAGCACCGCTTCCACTGGGCTGCCTGCTCAAAGATGCCATCCATCTGTCCTACAACAAATGTATTTTGAGTACCAATTAGGATGCACCCAACACGACTGCAGGCCCTGGGAGTACAGCTGTGCACAGAATAGCCAAGATGTTTAATCAAAGACAGTTTTCTTAGAAGAAACCTCTCCTTAAGATCTTTGGAACAAGTTGAATAGGACTCCTGTAGACTCCTGCCCTGGGGAGACTTGCTTGTCTTTTTATCCCATGATTTCTCCATGTTCAGCTCTTAATATTTTACTCGTCTTCTGATGTTCTACCTCTGCAATGACCATTTCTGTGGGTATGACCCATGAATGGCATATTTTCTAAGCCCATGTGTCTTGGTTTTGTACTACTTTTATAATATATATCACGCAGCTGTGACCAAATTTCTTGAGCCTCAGTCTTGTCGAAACACTATGGGCCAGTGTACCTCATACTGTGCCAACAGAACACAGAAGGATCTCTCTTCTGTCAGATCCTCTACTTGAATGCACACTTGGAAAGCAGGTAGACAGGCACATCTCACACCCTAATTCTTACTGGACAGAGGTTCTCTTATCTATGGGCTGGCACTTGGGAGCATGGCATGGCAATTAAGATGCATTCTCTGGACCATGCTTTCTGCAGTCAAATCCCAGCTCTCCACTTCCTCCAGTGCATCCCTGGGCAAATTACTTAGACTCCCTCCATTTTTGTTTTCTAATCTGTAAAACAGAGATAATGAAAAGACTAGCCTCTTAGGATCACCATGAGAATTAAATGAGCCAGTACACACAATGGCCCAGAGGCAAGGCGAACAGACTTACTTTCATGAAGGGGTGGATAGTCAATATTTCAGGCTTTAAAAGACACAAAGTCCTTGTCCCACCTATTTAGTTCTACTCAGGATGTGACAGCCGCCATAAGCAATAGATACATGGAGAGATGAGGCTGTGTTCTAGGAAGTTTGACAGAACAGGCAATAGAGGTAGCCCATGGGCTACAGCATACCAACCATTGACTTAGCACAGTTCCAGGCAAGTATTAAATTCTCAAAAATGCGAGCTATTATTACTATTAACTATGATTAGCTTTGACGGCTGGTGGTTGGTTCCTCTCCTACGCTACTGTCTGGTTCTCTGACACCAAGAACAGATGGTGTACATGAAAACCCCGCACGCTCAGAAGCATTCTTAACAGCCACCTATAGCACTCCACTTGTGAAAACTACATCTTCCAAGATGCAGAGTGCTGCCATAATTTCCCTGTTAGTTTCTGCCTGCTAACTATTGTTTGAGTTGCAGCCTCCAACAAGATACAGAAAGGATGGGGAAGGGAAACGATAAAACTTTGCCTGAGAAAGCCCCGTTCGTACTCTAAAGGGATGTCTGTCCTGCTTTAGTTGGGTATGGACCTTGGGCTTCAACTAAATGGATGTAAAAAAAATTAAATCCTCTTCTTAACTTTGGCAACACAGTGTAAGTGACTAATTTCATGGCTCTTACTGCCCTAACTTTTAACTAGTCTTAGATTGGGACAGGTCTCCCAGATTCTCAGGTTTGCTTATTTTTCTTGGCACTGTAGCTATAAAGCATTTCATTTTGTTGCTGTCCCTGTGGAATTCTTAGGGGAAACCTGAAGAGACCAGAATTCCCAAAGGCCCTGAAGGTTCTTTGCCACTATGGGCCCTGAATACTGGGAACAGCTGCTGCCTCTGTGTTTCTGTGGTTCTCATGGTCTCATTCCAAAAATGTGGGCCCATCCATTTCCCAAGAACTACATGTGTTTCCTTTACCACCTATACCAGGGTTAAGATATGTCCTAATTTCCCTGTCTTAACCAAAAGTGATATGTTGGAGCCTTGAACGAAAAGCACAGACAATAGGTATCAGCCAAACTTCTCAACTTACATAAAAATTATTGTCTATTTAGATTCCAGTCTATATCCTATATGATTCATTCATTCACTCATTCATTCATTTACTCATTTGCTCACTTATTTACTCATTCATATCTACCAAATGCTAATGATCAAGCATTATATTCCTGGTACCAGTGATACAGAGATGCAGCGTAAGTTTTCTTCCTTTAAGGGCTTCTGGGTCTAACTAGGTGAAAAGGAGCTTGGGATGCACTGCCCAGGTCCCTCTCTAAGGAAGGTCCTATTGTCCCTGCTGCTGGCACTTGCATACTGCCTGTAGCTGGTTGCTCGCCTAGAGACTGCCTTGGCTGTGAAGTACAGCACATTCAGGGACTGCTGGAGACAGAGGCCCAAGCTTCAGCCACTCTTGCTTTTACATGTTCTCATGGGCAATTCCAATCGCTGACTCCTCCCCCGGAGTTGGCCAAGGAGGCTTTCTGCTTTGCCTCCACCTCAGTCTCTCCTCCATCTGCTACTCAGCCTTCCCTCAACCTTTACATCTGCAACCCAGAAGTGCATCTTAAAGCATCTTAAAAAATACTAATCTCTACCTACAATTCTACTTCACACACAACCCAAGTGCAATAGGTCTAGCAGCACAAACAAGGAGCGAATCGCTGTCCGGGAGATTTGGAGATCGTTTGGACACTGATTCTTAAAATATAAGAGTATTCCACATAAAGAGAGAAAGCAATCAGTTCACGTAGAGGAAACAGGGAGAAAAGCCTAGCAGACAAGAACACAAGCTGAGTTTCAGAACATCTGAATCTAACTAACGGGTGAGGACATGTGAGCCAGGGCCAGAAAAAGCCAACTCCTGGGTGGGCATGCTGAAGAGCTGGTTGGCCAGTAGGTAATTTTAAGAAGAGCTAGGATATCATAAAAATAGTCAATTCACAAAGATCAATGTCTCTGCTAGAGCTGAAAGAACAGGAGCCACTCTGGACAGTCAAATAGATAGGAGTTTCATAGAATGACCAGATGTTCACCCAACCAATGGAAAGTTCAGAGAATGACAATCCAGAAGGACTTCTTCAGGAAATCTCTAAGTACAGGGATTATAGGAAAACTAGAGCTTTGATCATTCGGGTGATGATGGGATACTCAGCAAACACAGGCAAGGATCCATATCTTCCCACTATTAACACCTCAGCACACGCCTCCACCTGTTTCCCAATTCTTCTGGTGTCCACATCTATCTGTGATGGGGTCTAAGTGACACCCAGCAGGCTAGGGAATCTGGAAAATGTAGTTACCAGGCTTCATGTCTCATTCTCAAAGGCAGAGTCAGGGAGAGATGAGGGCTGTATATCAACAGGCAGTACCCAGGGACCCAAGGAATATGAGATAGGTTACAGAAGAAGTGGCTTTCAAGGAGGGGAATCAGTTAAGGAGCCAAAGCAAAAGCCCAAATAAGAGGCATCAGGGTTATTGTCACTGCCTAATTCTCCTCCTCTCCGAGGACCAGCTCTGAGACTCATGTGTAAAAGTGAGCAGGACTGAGGACAAGCGGCAGAGCTACCTGAAGAGTACACAAAGGACGCAGCCCTGTCCTGCCACTTGGGATCACAGGGAAGTCTGGCTCCAGCTCAGGATGGTTATTTCTCCTGCACTGGCATTTCAGTGCAAAGGCATTGACACGGAGCACAGAGAGCCAACCCCAAAGCCAAAATCCTTGACTTCAAGGCCTTTTGCATCATATCCTCTCTGGGTGTATGACTCTTCCAGGGCAGCTGTACCCAACTGCCACCATTTGGGGATTTCAGATAACAGAAACCCACTTCTGCCAGTTCTGGAGTCAGTCTGCAGTCAAGGTCTGTGCCTGTAGGGCTGTGTTCTCTTAGAGAAGAACTGTTCTCCCCCTCTTCCAGCTTCTAGTGGCTTCTGGCTCAAAGGAGATGCCTCACTCCAATTGCTGCTTCCAACCTCAGAGTCTTCTCCTCTACATTTCTGTTTCAAAGTCCCCTTTCTCCCACAAAGACAATTGTCATGTAACTTAGAGCCCGAACTAAATTCAGAAGAATCTCATCTTGAGATCTGTCTCAGTTACTCTTCTCTCATTGCTGGCACAAATACTGAACACCCAAAATGAAAGAAGGAAAGGTTTATTTAGCTCACAGTTACTGGAGGTTTCAGTCCTTACTCGGCTGGCTCCAAGGCAGAGCAGCACATGGCAGAGGGCAACAGTTCATGGCAGCAGAACAGCAATAATGACAACAGAGAGAGAGAGAGTCTGTCCGTCTCATTCCGTTACATTCAGGCTTTCCACCCCTGGGAGTAGGTGTAACAATCACACCCATAATACCAGCAGTACTAAGACCCATAATTCCAGCTTTGGATCACCCATAATCCCAGTGGATGAGTTAATCTCACACTCTAGAAGTCTCCACCCCATGACTTTGGGGGAACAACTAGACATAAACCATAACAAGATCCTTAACTCATCTGCACTTGTGAAAACTTTTTACCTGAATAAGACTGCAGAGACAATTCCCAGGAGCTAGAACTTTCTCTTATTTTAGGAAGGTCATGATTATGCTCCCTGCAAATACACTGAGTGACCATGAGCAATGTGACTCACTTTCACACTAAAATGCAAATCGCATACTAATCTGAAAGGGCATGAGAAGATGGTGATCTACCTAGACATAGACAGAGCAAAGCGAAGACCCTGACACACTTGGGACACAGTAAAAGCCTGAATCCAATACTCATTGGAGCTCAGGACTGGGAGACTGATTTAGTTTGTGCAGGGCTAACACAAAATTTCCAGTTTTTCTCACACAGAGGATGGTGGTGAATTGCCTCTGAAGAGGTTCCAATTCTAAGGCCCTTCACCGTACAAAGTAGCATCTGGTGCCTGCTGCCCCTCATCTGCTAGATGTGCAGGTTGGATGGAGGCATGTCAGATTCCTGCCAGCTCTCACAGCTCATAGTGCTAGGATTTTAGATTAACAAGAATCTCACCCCACAGCTGAAATATGGCCTCCCCCACACCTGGCAAGTGGAAAACCAGTTTCATCAGGATTACTCTACTCAGCATAGATTTTGACTGCTGCTTCTTGCTCTGGCTGGTGTCCCACACAACCCATCTCTCCACTGCTGGCTTCACTGCTTTCCAACTGTGTAACTTAGGATAAGCCCCTTTGCACTTCGTTTCCTTTAAAAAAAAATCCTTTTGCATATTAATATCTTAAAAGTGCCAGAAAACTGGAAAATATACAAAAAATAAAATAATAAACATTCATTGCTCTACCATGTAGGATTAACTACTGTGAACACCCTGACATATCTGCTTTGCCTTTTTATTTTTAAAGATCACTTTATTGTTATTGTGAAAAAATGATACATATTCATTTTGAAGAATTTAAAAGGGAGAAGACATGCAAAGATTCAAGTGGTTTTTTAAAAAATCTCCAGTCTCATCACCCAGAAATAGCTACCATTCACATATAGCAAACATCATTTTAAATATCTTATGATACAAAGGCCAGCCAGATAGCTCAGTGGACTGAAGTGCCTACTTAGGAAGCCACAGGAACCAGGGTTCGATCCCCAGCATGTCATGCCAGCCCTGCACCCAGAGCCCCCTGGTAGGTTGACTGACACTGGGCGTAGTGGGACATGCCTATAATCCCAGCACTTGGGAGGCTAAAAACAGAAGGATCACTGTGAGTCCAGTCTGTGTAGTGAGACCCTGTAGACCTTGTTCTAAATATATAAAATAATATAGATAGATAGATAGATAGATAGATAGATAGATAGATAGATAGATGAATAGATGAATAGAGCTGCCTGGATAAAAGAAGTAGAAACAAACACAACAAAATGTGAGACAAAATATTATATGGTATTCTAAAATGTTTTAATATTTTATTTGTTTTATTTCCTTGTATTTAACAGAAGGTAAAGGAAATTAAAACAAAAGTGGAGGAAATCTAGAGCTTCACATGTTTCTTCATCAAGAAATCCTTACTGGAAGATTGTTTCAGGGTTAAGAATAATGATTGTGAAGAAAACATTGAGAGTTTGGGGTAATCATGTTGCTTTTTAATTATTTATTTTCATTTCAGACCCTGTTTAATGACTCCGTGCTGTGAACGATGATATTAGCACTCTCCACTTCCTCTCAATTTCCTGTTTATCTCCTGATTCCTCAGATTTAATTGTTGGTGGCTGCTATTGTTATAATGCGTAGGTTTATAACCTTCCTCTCTTGATTGATAACTGTGATCGTCCAAGCTGTTCACTGTTATTTCTATGTGTACATGGATTCACTTTTCATTAACCCTTACACTATGAGTTTTATTTTCATGAATCTATTTTTATTCACTCTTAATTAGTTGGAAAATAGATTGCTTACGTATATTTATTCACAATAACAAGTGCTTATTGGTCTTACAGTCTGTGACAGTCTTCAGCTGTGCTTTCTTCCCTTAAAGTTTTTAGACATCATTCCTTTGTCTTCTGAGACTAGATGATGCATACGGCCAACCTAACCATTTTTTAATTTCTTTTTCTTTTTCTTCCTTCTGGAGGATATCTTGTGTCCAGAATACAGGGACAATTTTTTTTTTTTTTTTTTTTTTTTTTTTTTATTCTGAGGTTTATAGCCACTGCCTTGACCTCATCCAACACTGTGCGGTTTCTGCTCCTACACGAAGTCAAAATTAAAACTAAATGAAGCTAAAATGTTTTGAATCAACTTAGGACATTGATGGGGCCCAGCAAGATGGCTTAGTGGTCTAAAGCGCCTGCTTAGGAAAGCTTAGGCAGCTGCAGGGACCGCAGTTCAATCCCCAGCACCACATGCTGCGCCAGCCCTGCCCTCAGGGCAGGCTGAGCTGGCCATAAAAATAAACAAACAAAAGTTCTGAAACAAGAAAAAAATTAAATTAAATTAAAATTTTTAAAAATCAGCTTAGGACCTTGAGGCAACCACAATTGTATTAACTAAAGACACTCACAAAAGAGGACTTCTATCACTGCTTCAGAAAGTGTCAAGGAGGAGGGGACAAGAGTGTTTCAAGTAAGGAGTAATATTCTGAGGGGGGTTAAGGACAATTTGCCCAGATTTATGACTAAGTCTTGAAATTTAAACATTCATTGTATTTTTGAACCACAGCTACTATGTTGCTGCTGGACGGAAAAATCATTCTGCCACTTTAACATTCTGTCTTTTGACCTATAAACTTCTTTATTTATTTCAGGAATATTTTGTCTAATCAGAGTCCAGGTAACATAATTCTAGTCTTCTGTATCCAGGGGACTTCTGTTACCTGGCCTGGCCTCTGATTAGGAAGTTTAGACAAGTTACTTAACATGTCTTAATTTCCTCATCCATAAATTGGGAATATTGATAGTATTGATCTCAATTGTTATAAAAAGTTAAAACTACAGACAAACTCTTAAAAGAATCTTGGAGTTAACTCAAAGAAGATTTTTCTTACCATTGCATTAAACCAATGTCATGATAAGTGGATAAAGAAATCAAATGTTGAATGTGTACACACCTTTATATAACATATTTATATATCCATAGGAATCCCAGGCTGTCTTCGTTTTCCTCTAGCAACCTTTAGTTAATATTCCCTCCTATCACTTTCATGTGCATCCATATGGGTGTCAAGACTCCACTGCAGTTTTTCCAGCAGTGAATGTTCTATTTTTTGTGCTTCGTTTTTACTGTTACAAATTTATCTATGCTCTCTTTAATCCTATTAATGCTCAATTTGCTTCCTATTGTCCCTACCAATCTCATTGTGTTCATTTATTGCCTCCTCCCTGAACTCTTCCTTTATTGGCCTGATGTTCCTATCAAGTTGTTTTAGAGAACAGAGCAAATATGAATAATTTACTTCTGATCATTAATTTCTATTCCTTTATAGGTGAGGCTCACTGTTTCCGTGTTGTAGCTCCTGACTGCTTGATTTCATCCTTCTTTTCTTTCTTCCTTTCTTTCAACTGCTATTACTCATCACATGCTTTAATGCTGTCATGGCATTTCTCCCTTACTTTTACTGCCTCGATAGCTCTGCTTGGATGACTCCATCCTGACATTAGATCTACCACCACATACAGCATAGAGAATACCTGATTCTCCACCTATGCTTCCTTTTGGTGATTCCACCAGGCTATCGGAATTACAAAACAAAGAACAGTCACATAATTTACCCAACCTAGGATATAATTACTCATTCTAGCAGATAGCTGTGGCTACCTTGTTTGTCTTATTTCTATTCCCTCCCCCACTGCAGGCCATTCTTCTCTTTTCTTAACCACATAAGGAAATACATAAGGTTACTCACTCAATTTGATTTGCTCTATGTTGTCAATTCAACAAGAATTGACAGGCCAGGCAATAGCTCCTCAGATTAAAGCGCCGGCTTAGGCCGATGCAGAGGCTGGGGGTTCAATCTCCAGCATGGTTTCCCAGCCCCAATTCTGGAGAATGCTGAGAAGGCCACTGATATTGAATATGGTGGCGCATGCCTGTAATCCCAGCTCTTGGGAGGCTGAACACAATAGGATCATTATAAGTCTGATCTATGTAGTAAGAAAGAAAAGAATTCATAACATTTTGTTACAAATAGAATTTTCAGTGTGCTGGGGCAAGAGTTAGAAGATAGACTATTTCTTACTACATTAACCCAGTATTTTCTGTCTTTTTTAAAAAAATATTATGGCTGGCTCAGCCTGCCCTGGGGATGGGGCTGGCACAACATGTGGTGCCAGCGATGGAACAGCGGTCCCTGTGGTTGCCTAAGCTTGCCTAAGCAGGTGCTTTAAACTGCTGAGCCATCTTCCAGCTCCTAATACAGTATTTTCTGCTTCTTCCAGTTTTAGTAGTATTTAAAATTTGGGTTTTCTTACTCTTGTTTAGACGTTCTGATCAATTTTTTTTTTGTGTGTATTTTTCTTGTATTTTTTGCTTGATTTATTAGGTACTGAGCAGAAGGAATTCTATAATGAGGTTTCTACCAATGACCTCAACTTGAATATTGAGTCATCTTTCCCATATGTAAGTTGAGATAATAGAAATTACAATACTGAGATCATGCATTTCTTAGGAGTGCTAAAGAGAATAATATATGTAAACTGCTTTGCAAGCTGTTATATTTTAGGATAACTTTTTAATAGATGTTGTTGTGAATGAAAGCGCTATTCCGCTACAACAATGAACTTAGTTATCTAGTTGTAGGATTATGAAATGTTAGGACTGGTGAAATCCTAGAAATCCTGTAGCCCATTCCCATTACTTCCCATTACTTTACACAGAGAAGCCAAGGTTGTGGCCATAGGCTTACAGTGTCATATCCATCGGAAAGCAGGCCACACAGAATTCTGTGGTTATAATCTGATGAAAGCGTATCATTCACAAGAAGTCTCAAGTATCAGAGGAAACATTTTTATCGATTTCTTAGGTGAAAAGTCCTGGCCCTCTTTTTCTGTGAATAAAATAGATCTAAACATGCAAGTCTATAAGTAGAATCTGGGAACAAACCTTACTTGTTTTTTATAACTGAGGGGAGAAAGAAGAAACTAGAAGGCGAAAAAAGAATAAGCTAGAGTAAATGCTGAGAAAGAGAAGGAGCTCAAAAGAAACAGTGAAATGCAGGGAAAGTACAAGAATGGATATTAAAAGCTAAAGGTTCAATATTAATGTTCATTTCCTTGTTGTAAAGTGTACATTTGTTCCTGAAATTTTTGTAGAAGTTTCCTTGACCAGGAAACTCATGAATTCATCTAGGTCGAACAAGAAGATAAAATATATTTATTTGCATAACCTGTATTTACTGGGGCCATTGAATTTTATGTATCAGTCAGCTGTGTCTTCCTATGTTCAAGCACAGCCCTGGGCCAAGAGACAGAGCCAAGTACAGGGCTGGCCTGTGGGGGTCAGGCCTCATCACATGACTAAGTGGGGAGGTGAGTTTGAAATTGGGGCTAAAAGGACCTCATATGAACTCTGAGGAAGGAAGCAGAGTCTAAGCCATGATGGAAATCAAAGACTCCAGTCCAAGGCAAAGGAAGCCTGGCAGCAAAGTGAACTTGTACCCTTTGTTTTAGCCTAATGTGGAGAATTTTTTTTCATCCAGTCTCAAGCCTACAAGTTGTTATCTGCTTTCCAAAAAACAAAATTTAAGAGGTTGACATCACCCTGATATAAATAAAATATTAAATATTTTTAATGTAGAATAGTAATAGTTATCTATTAGAGTCCCTCTGAAATAATCGCAGGTGAATTTTTTTTTAAGTTTTTAAGCTACCAAAAATAAGGAAGACAAGAAGGGTCTCAGTTGGGAGGACTTCTTTTTAACCACTTAGGATCCTAGAAAGAAATTTCACCATAGACGGAAATGTTTATGAAAAAATGGTTTGTAGCGCCCCTCCCACAAAAATTTATACCCAACAAAACTATCAATTAAGCTAAACACAGATATTTGTGAGTCACAGAGGTCTGGAAAAATTTTATTTTTCACATATTGTTGCTTAGGGAGTTACATATGGTTATAGTCATGTTTGAACTAAAATATTTATTTCTTTTACTGATTATGCTCTCCTTTATTTCACTTTACTACTACATTTATGCAAACCCCACCCAGAAAAATGTTTGGAAGTTAAAAACTAGGTATGCATCTGGCGGGAAAAGGCAAACAAACAAAACCCACTACTTTGTTGGATTGAAAACGAGGCTACTGTGAAAATTTATCTCAGATGGCAACCATGAAAGGGATCCTGCAATGATTTCAATAATATTAGAGATGGCTGTAGAAGCAAGTGATATGTCTTCTGAGCAAAGAGTTAATACTTTAGGTAGTGTGATAAAAGTAGATGGCAGAAAGACTGGGTGTGGTAGCACATGACTATAATCCCAGCACTAGGGAGGCTGAGACAAGAGGATCAGGATCACTGTAAGTCTGAGTGGTTAGCGAGGCCATGTACCAAATATGTAATAGGAAAAAGTAGATAGTAGAGGGGCTGGGGGAGATAGCTCAGTGGAATAAGTGCTTGCCTCATAAGCACAAAGTCCTGAGGTTGATCCCTGGTACCCTAAAAAAAAAAAAAAAAAAAGATATTAGAGGGTAAACAAGACAAGACAGAGCATCTAGTCAACCCCGAAGTGAAGAGAAATCATTTTTAAAAGGGTGGAAAAAGAAGAGAGCCCGTTGGGCATTATGATGAAACAATTTCCAGTCATAACAACTTAAGAGAAATGTTTGCATATTCAAATTTTAGCATCATGGAACTAATAAACCAAAGAAGGCAAGAAGAATTAGAAAGAAAATTCAAGAAGTGACCAAATCTGGCCACAAAGGAGAAAACAAAAAGTTGATACTGTAGCAGAAAAGAAAGAGAAGAGTAGGAAAAAAAGAAAAAAAAACAGTGGCACTCTCACCTCCCCCAAGGTACATCAATAATGACTTCTGGAGCAAGAAGCAGAAGCTTAAATAAACTATCTAACTTTGCAAAGATTACCTGTAATCCCAGCACTTGGGAGGCTGAGCAGGAGGATCATTACAAATTCGAGACCAGCCTGGGCTACAAAGTGAACTCAAAGCAAGCCTGAACCACATGGTCACCCCTACATAAACAAACAAACAAACAAACAAACAAATAAATAAATAAATAAAATTGCAAGATCATCAGGAGGTCTAAAATGTATAAAATCTAAATATAATGAGTGATAGAGGGTCGTTGGAAAGGGCAAGTCCTCATTTCTCTTAGGAGAAAACCAGGAAACAAATACAAAGGTAAAGAGCATTTTAAGTAAATGGTTTACACATGTAGACACAATCATCAGAAGAGACACAAACAGAAATGCAAGGTCTGGGACGGGACAAGTGAGAACAGCTGTGCAGCATGCGGTGGCTTCACAGCGTAGGCCTTGTCAGGCTACTTACTATCTACGTGCATCTGGTTTTAACAAAACCTAATTTTTTTCAAAATGAAATGAAACGTAGAGGGCCGGCCAAATACCTCAGCAGATTAAAGCACCTGAAAGCATGCACAGGTGTCAGGGGTTGGATTCCCAGGCCTGCTTTGCTGGCCCACCCCTGAGGCATGATGAGAGAGCAACTGAGCCTGGGCATGGTGGTGTGCACCTGTAATCCCAGCTCTTGGGAGGCTGTAAATAGGTGGATCACTATGAGTCAGATCTAGTAGGGAGACCCTAAACACCCTATAGACGCTTCCCTAAAATACAAAATGAAATGAAATGAAATGAAAGAAAGAAAGAGAAATGAAGCATGAAACACAAAGCAATGTCACCAAAACTGTGTATATAGAAATGCTCAGTGAATTAATCATAATATGAGAAAGAAATGGATGAATATTCAGAGCCAACATACTTATTCCACAAAATGTAAATCTGAATTGCACTTACATGCTCTCACTTTAGCAGAAATAAGGTAAGAAAAATTCACCAATCTATTTTCACTGAAAGGGTTTTTGTTAAAATATTTTCAATATTTGTTGACTTTTAAAAAGTCAGGCCAGGTGTGGTGGTCCATGCCTGTAATCTCAGCACTTTGGAGGCTGAAACAGAAGGATTGCTGCAAGTTTGAGACTAGCTTGGTCTGTAAAGGGAGTTCAAAGCCAGCCTGAACTACTTAGTGAAGTCCTATTTCAAATAGACAAAAATAAAAATAAAAAACAACAAAAAGCTTTTAAAAGTAGAAGATCAGTATTTTAGTTACAGAAGAACATCAAAGCATATATCTGAGACCAAAGAGAACATAATGTATAAGAATCAAACACCAGGGCTGGAAAGATAGTTCAGTGGTCTAAGTACCTGCCTGGCAAGTGCATGGGCCTGAATTCAATCCCCTGTACCAAATGCCATGTGGATCCTGGGACTCCAGGTATGGCAGTGCAGGTCACCAAAATCAGGAGTGGTGGCACGTGCCTGTAATCCCAGCACTGGGGAGACTAAGACTAGAGAATCACTATGAGTGTGAGCTGCATAGCAAGATCCTGTACCAAACAGACAAACAAACAAACAAACAAATAAATAAATAAATGATACTTTTTAAAAAAGGAATCAAGCACTAGTGCCATTTCTATTTCAAACAGGAATTGAACTATACCAATATTATTCAACACTGATTTGCAAATTCCAAGCAATAATTTTTTAAAAAAAGAGAAAAATAGGAGCAAATAAAGTTCATACAATAAAAAGTAAGAGACAAATGATCTACTTTTGGCTGATGATGTTTGAATACCTAGAAATGCCCAAGCATCCTCTTATAGAGCTGCACTACTGAAGAAAGTGTTCAGTCAAGTGAGTGGTTAAAAAATAAACAGATAAAACACAGCAGCTTTCTTATATAGGAGCAATAACCACTTGGAAACTCTAACAGGAAATAAATTAAATCACAATAGCAGCAAATACCAAGGAATCAACTTAAACAAAGATGTGCGAGGGACAGATGAAGAAACCTATGAAACTTTACAGAGGTATATAAAAGAATTCTTGAAAAAGTAAACATACATGTAATAATTCTGAACTTGACAATTCAATAAAGTCAAGATAGGAATGCTCACAAAAGGTGATTTGTACAATATTTTCGAGACAAAACTCGTCTTCTGCAACTTGACTAATTCCATAATTCACCTTAAATGGAGACATAAAGATAATGGCTAACAATTTGGAACACAATGAACTTAGACTTCTATCCACAGGATGAACCAAATATTATTTTAATCATTTAATCCATAAATAGAAAGTATAAAGAGTTGGATATGGAGCAGGGGAGATAGCTCAGTAAAATAAGTGTTTATCTGGCAAGGACAAGGTCCCGAGTTCAGTCCCTGGTACCACACACACACACACACACACACACACACACACACAGCTGGATATAAAGAAAAGCGAAAAAAATCAAGACATTTATGACATAGGAAAATTACATGTGAATATCTCTTTCAAGGAGAGAGAAATAACTTTTGAGGTCTAAAACAGAAGAAGAGAAATGTTTTTCATGGACAACATAAAAATTATGACTACTTTTCAGAGACATTAAACATTCTGAAATTATACATCATATATATTATATACGAACTAGGAAAATGTATTTTAATACAAATAGTGGGTAAAGAGAAATATCCTTGTTCCAGAAGAGATATTATAAGTAAGCATGGAAAATATAAAAATGTTCATGAAGAGATAGTTCAGAAGACAAACATGAAATATGTCCAGCTGTACAAGTAATAAACAAAATAACAAAATCAATACGATGCAGTGTTATTGACTCCGATCAAATTAACAAAGATTATAAAACAGCAATAATTTCTAATATTGTCAAAAATTCAACAAATAATCACTTCATGTGTGCACTACAAAAAGGCACAGATTTTGAGAGCAATTTGTCAATATAAATCACATAATCATCACTTATGTCACATATTACAATATAAATAATATATCCTATGAAAATGCTCACACCACCAGGCAGACAATGCCAATATAGGAGAAATAATTAATCCTAACGAAGATGAATAAAAAATTCAGTAAAACTATTTATAACAATGAAGAATTGGAAGCTAATTCAACAACCCTAGGTGAGAACATGATTAAATAAGCTATAATTTAATTGGTGTAAAAGTTAATTTGTTAAATTGGTATCCTTTTCTGTCATTGGTATCATGACAGAAAAATACTATGATAGTGAGAAAAAAGCTAATAGGAGTTATAGTTTGTTTCTGGATATATATATATATATAGTTATGTATGCCCACATAAAACAGTTGCAGCATGCTCACCTTTCTATTAAATATAATAAATTAAACATGCATTAATCTCCTTTGCCCTCAACTCTAAAATTAAAACTATAGGGGTTACAAAGATTAAGACCCACATATATACCAAGAGAATGACAATGAAATAACCCATAACAACATTGTGGAAGAAAATAGTGACAACTGAGCAAGCAGAGTAGAGGTAAGGAAGTAGAATGCAACCAACCCAACGCTTCTGACACCAGACAGGTCAAGGTATTGGAGTATTCAGAGTCCTCTAAAGACAGGGACAGAAAGGGAAAGAAGCAATATTATTTCAAATCGTAGTTAAAAATATGAAGACTCCTACAGTCCCACTTGCATGTTTCTGCAGCCCAATGATGCTCCCTTCCTTTTACCTATGACTTGAAATTTTAGTCATGAAAACAGGTCAAGCAGAAACACTGCAGCTTGGATTTTATTCTCTTGCCGTACTAGAAATTGAACCCTGGAGCATTCTACTCCTGAGCTACACTCTGAGCCTTTTGATAAATTTTGAGGCAAAGTGTCAAAGTTGGCCTCAAATTGCTTCAGCATCCTGTGTCAGCCTCCCGAGTAGATGGGAGTGCACTACCATACTCAGCTTACACTGAATGACTTTTATGACCTGCTAAGAGTAGGTTAGTCAGCATGGAAATCTAGTGGTGAGCCACAGAAACCAACACACTGAGTAGAGAAAATGTACCCCACTCTGTGCTAAGCATACTAGAAGCAGTTATGCACTTACCCCCCTTATCTTCAGGAAAGCAGGGCCCTCACCTTTGGGGAAACTGACCAGATGAAGAGGAAAAGACTCGGATGTCAACATTACCTAGATCGCCAAGGGGAAAGGCAGCGACGGCTCATCTGTATGCCATCAAGCCTATTGGTGAAGAAACCACCTGCCAAGCCACACACAACACCAACATTTTAATGTCCCTCTTAAAATGAAGGGGCATAGGCTAGCCAAATAGTTCAGTGGACTAAAGTGTCTGCTTAGGCAGAGCACAGCGATTGGAGTTCAATCCCTGGCATGCCGTGCCAGCCCCACCCCTGGGGCATGCTGGGATGGCAATGGAGACGGGGCATGGTAGGGCTCACCCATGATCCCAGCACTTGGAAGGCTGAAAACAGGAGGATCATTACGAATCCGATCTGTGTAGTGAGACCCTGTAGACCTTCTACAATAAAAAATAAAATAAAATGGAGGGACAGCCAGTGATTACCAGAATTCAAAGAAACTTCTAACATGAACTTAACAAATAAGAAAAGAGAGGGAAGAAAATAGAAAATGTACAAAGGAAAGGAAGCTCATCCAGAAGAAAAGGCCATAAAAAAGGAGCACTCAGCTAATCAAAACAGAATTCTTGGATGATGAAAACATAAAACCATAAATGGAAATGTAATAAATGGCCTAGAAGATAAAGTTCAAAAACATAATGGAGCAAAGAGATAAGAAAATTGGAGCACTGGCCTCAGAAGAACTTAAGCCAAGCAATAAGACTTGTTTACAAAAGTATAATAAAAGAAAACTGGTAGCATGTTATCAAAGGAAATTTCCTAGGATGGAAGATAATGAAGTGGTAGATGAAAATGATTATCACGCAGCCCTGTACCGTGAGTAAACAATGCCTATATGAAAGCATTATGAAATCTCAAAACACCAAGACTTGAAAAAAAAAAAAAAAAGACTAAAAGCTTGCAAAAAGGAAAAAAATAAATATATATATATTTATATATAACTGGAATTCTTACACCTGTGAATGGAAGTCAGAAGACGACACAACCATATTCACAAATTTGGGGATAGCAAAGATATAAATGACTTGATTCAGAAAGCATAGTCTAAGAGGGCTGGAACGGGACTGCTAATGAAAATGAACCAACACCCTCTTGACCCACACTTCTCACAATAGATAATAGCAGGTCCAAAATGGAGCACAAACCTAAAACCTAACGTATTCTAGTATCTAAAACAGGAGAAGATTCTAGCAATTCTTATACATGATCTCCAAATGCCATCCATAAGAGCAAAAAGTCAGTACATTGAACTTAAATTAAAAATTAGCAAACTTTTTTTTTTCTTTCTGAAAGATTCCAGTACTAGAGTAAAAACACAAGATGTACAGTGGAAGAAAATACTTGCAATCATATGTCTGTTAGAAGGCTCAAAGCCAGAATATATCACTCTGACAGTTAATGTGATGTCAGAGGGAGTGGATTAGGAAGCTCCTATCAGATCGAAGGAGAATAGCCCTGAGAGTATCTGTGGATGATGGACATGCTGGCCAGACACCGAGGAAGAAGACCCACCTCGGATGTGGGTGGATCAAGCAACAGGCTTGTAGCCTGACCAGAATAAGAAGGGGTCAGCAGAAGCAAGTCTCCCTTGTGCTTTGTCTGGGGTGCTCTAGTCCTGGCAATCACCTTTTGATGGATGCCATCTCAGTTTCTTCAGTGTAGACACTTGGCCTGCCAGTATAGATTTTCACCGCTTTAGCACACATTCATACCAAACTCTACAGCTCTACACCCCAGGCCCTAGCCTTAAGCTGTCAACTGGATCTTCCTGCTCTCCAACACCTAGATGACCATTTCACACCTTGCCACCCTTGCCTCTGCAGGCGGCCATTGTATGCCTACTTAGTAAATCCTCTATATCATATATGCTCAGAAATATCCCATACATAATCACTGTATATCTATATTCTGTTCCTCTTGTGATACACTCATGAATATTCAAAGCTCAATAATAAAATATATTTTTTAAATGGGCAAAAGATTACAATAAACAAATTACAAAAGGAGATAGCTTGTAAGCAGACATTCAACAATATTACTCATTAGGGAAATGCAAATTAAAACCATGACATTCCACTTCACATTTATCAGAATCTCTAAAATATTTTAAAAGGAAGAAATAAAAAAGATAATACCAAGTTCTGGTGAGGATGTAGAGCACATTAAAGCTCCACACATCACTCATTAGCATCCAAAATTTCCCAGCATTTTTGCAGTTTATAATATAAAATACCAATACATATTTATCATATGACCCAGCACCTCCACTCTTAGCAGTATTTTCCCAAAAGAAATAACAAACGTACACTGATGTGAAAATCTGTATACTGATATTTATACAACCTTTATTCATGATTACTAAAAACTAGGAACAATTCAAATGGCTTTCATGTGGAGAACCGATAAACAAGGGTGGTAAATCCATGCCATCAGAGAAAAGAAACATATCTGGCAATAAGATAATGACTTTCACTACAACGTCAATCAATGTGGAGATGGCTTATTCAACGTGAAAGAATACCAAATGCAATATGCTAAGAGGGAAGACGGGTTCAAACATGACTATGTTTCTATGGGCTTCTGAGTGAGGTAAAATCTGAGGGCAGAAAACAGTCTAGTGGTTTTCAGCGCAGGGGTTCGGAAAGAAAATTGTTAACTCCAAAGGATCAAAAGGAGATGCATTTGTGGAGGCTGGGTCTCTTCTGTAGGTACTGGAATAATGAGCACATTACTGTGTGCCTTGGTCAAAATTCATAGACCTATATAACAAAAGGTAAGACTACTACTCCCCAAGGAGGGAAATTATAAGCTATGAGAGTTCTATACCCAGCCAAACTATAAATCAAACATAAGGAAAGAATGAAAGGATTCTGCGCTGTGCAAGATACTATGCTCAATTGAAATGAGGAAATAGGTTACACAAGAACCCATTGGACCTCAAAAAAGAGACCTCTAAGTAGCTGCTGACTCTATCGCATAAACAAGAGACAAAGCCTAAGAGTAAACAGGCCAAACTAAGCAAGAAATGAAGAAATCCCTAGGCATATGACTCCAAGGAGAGAAAAAAATAAATAAATAAAACCTATAGGTATCCTGGTAGCACACATGACATTAATACTTCCCAAGGAAAGGCACAAAACTTAAGGATCAGTTAATAGGAAATGAATTCATCAATAAAATAAGACAGTGATGAACACTACATCAGGGAGGAATACAAAGAGAGATGCAATTAATCACAATCTACTATATCACCCTGATGTAAACAACATAAATAATGCTAAAAAGAAGTCAAGGTCAGCCCTAAAAAATTAACTACAAATGCTGACATATATTAGGAAGACAGAGAGAAGCACATAGGGATATATGAATGTTTGTGGTGGGGAGGGAGTTAAGGTCCCACTCAGTGAAGTCAGCTGACAATATGTAAATGAAATAAACAAGAACAAGACTACCTGTGGTATTCAGAAATTAGAGCAAGTTGTGCCTCCATAGCCCCTGCAACTCAGGAGGCTGAGACAGGAGTATCACGTGAGCTTAGGAGTTCAAGGCCAGACTGGACAATACAGAAGACTAAGCCTTGAGAGAGAAAAAGACAGACAGACAGACAGACAGACAGACAGACAGACAGACAGGGAGAGAGAAAGAGAGACAGAGAAAGACAAACTGGTAAATATATGAGACACACAACAAAAAAAAGTAAAAACAGCCACCTCAGGAGAGACGTCTCAACATTAGGGTGGGGATACTGCAGGCTTTTCACACTAAATCTTATAGAACAAATTACTTGTGAAACTCTGCTCTTGACAATATTTGATTTTGACCGAAGGGAGTTCAAGATTAGGCAGAGACAAAAGAGGATGTGAAACAAGAACAATAAGAAAATGAGATTAAGAGCAAAAAGCCTCTGCCTTCTCCTTAATCAGGCCAAACGTAAGGAGAATCCCTGTCACTAAGAAGGAATTCTCATTCTAGAGGGAGGATTTCAGGGTGCACAGTAAACTTCTCACAGGGTGCCACACTGGGAAATAGCACGGTGACTGTGCCCAGCAGGAAACAAGGGTCTGCACAGCGGGAACTTCTCCAGGTCAGAATACATAATGTATTTCCTTGGTCTAATGATAATGCCTATAAGCAGAGAGCTTCCCTAACTCTAGAATTGGACTGCAGAAGCTAGGTCCATCTCAGAGGCCTGGAACCAGGGAATTGGCCAGAAGCAGATCACCCTCACCCCAACCTCCGGCCGCCTGGGTCTGTAGGCCAGGGGCCCCTGCTCGGGTACCATCTGGGTGGGGATAGGCGCATCTCCAGAGCAGTACACTGCTGGCAGCTCGACATCCTCTCTCAATTGCCTGCCTGTCATCCCAGAGATGAGCTTCCCGAAGAGCATAGATGGCTGTCAAGCCGTCAAGCCTCTGCCCAGCCTGCGTACTTCCAGCTCTTCAGTAAGCAGCAAGCTTTGGATGTTTCTATTCCCTGCAAAGCCCTCCCGGATTGGAGGCTGAGCCCCATCACCTCGTACATGCTTGGCAATGCAGAGCCAAACAGAACAGGAGGAAAAAGCCAACGTCTTGAGAGGAGATCAGTCCTGCTTTCTGAAACACAGCCACTGGGCCTGGACTGGTTTTCAGGCCTGTGCATCAGAAACACAACCAAACATAATGCAATCAACAGAGCTGTGGAGCACAGAGGCCTCAGGTTTGAATCCCCGGTCAGTGTGACTCTGATTGAGACACCTTCCAGCAGATTCTTCAGCTATAAGACAGAGACAATAAAGCCCACTTCATATCTCAGATGACAGCTAACGCTGAGTAGGACCTTGCCACGTCTGTGGCACTCTGCCAAACGTTTTATGCTCATTATTTCATTTAATCCTTAGAAATTAAGAAACGAGTATCACAAACACAAGGAATTAGCTGCGCAAAGTAATTTGCAATACAGTAAACAAGCCTTACAGTTGGGATTTTTACCCAGGCAGTGCAAGGCCAGACTTACTACGGCACTGCATGGTTCTCCTAAAGACAGGCCCTGCTACAGGGTGGAAGGTAGCCAGCCCTCTCCCCTCCCCCCACCCATGTCACACTGGGAAAGGAGACCCAACACAAGTATCTCAAAATCATTCAGGGACAGGGATACAGCCAGGACTCAGCTGCAGTTTTTTTCCTAGTGTGACAGAGAGGAGTCCATATCCACAAGACCCCCCCCCCAGGACCCCACTAAGCACACCCAGCACCCTGCTGCCTCCTACTGCCCCCAGACCAGAAGTGGCTCATCCATGTCATTCAGATATGTGCAAAGCTCACTGGGAAAGCAGCTATCCGGTCCCTGCTCACCTCAGCTGCATACAGAAGGGTGACACCCCTCCCTTTCCCTCCCCTGCTTACCCCTCTTACGAGTGCCTCTCCCTTCTCTAAGCTAACAAGAAAGCACCACCTGTGCCTTGCCACGGAGGGCAATCGAGGACACAGCCAGCCTGCTGGAGTCTTGAGCTGTGGAGACCGTTCAGACAGCCCACATTTGCCAAGGCAGAGATGGGTTTCCCTCACTTCGCTTTCCACTAACTAAATCTACACGTGGTATTGATTGGAGGACCAGATCTGAGTTATCCGCAGCTGGATTCTCAGATCCTATGATGGCACCTGACAAAAAATGGGCATATGATTAATATTTATTAAATGTCAGGACAATCTGAGAGGCCATGTTTCTCATCTCCACCCTCCCATTCAATGTGGAGACCTGTATGCTTCCTTCCCAGGTACCCTGATGCCTGCCCAGTGTCACAAGGAGCCAGACTCAGGTCAAAACATAAGAGTCACCGCCTTTTCTGGGTGACTTCCTGCCCCTCAAATGGCTCAAGTGTCTTCTTTGAAATAATTTCTCTCTAAACATTGGTAAGTCTGCAAATCTCCCAGGACAGTCACCAATAGCTGAGAGGTTGGGACAGAGGACAGCCAGGCAGCTCCATGGAGAAGGATCCATGACAGAATGTGACAGGGAGCACTCACGATGCACAAGGAAGTGATATGAACTTCCTTCTGTTGAGACCAAGGCTTGGGGCAGAAGACGCTCGCTACGGTCATAGCTACGGGTCCCCTCAAAGCCTCCTGCTCTCAGAGGAGGGGCTTTTGAAAAGTGACTGGATGACAGGGGCTTCCAGCCATCTTGTCATTTGAGCTAGGAGGGAGCCAGATCAGAAAAGGTGCTCCCTGGGTCCAGACCCACAAGAGTTTCTCTCTCTTAGGTTTCTTCCTTCTCTGCTTCCCAGCTGCAGAAGTGTGAGCAGCTCTTTGCCAGCCCATGTGGCCACACGGTCCTGCCCTGCATCCAGCTGACCATGCAAGGGCTGAGACTGGTAAAATGTGACCCAAAATACACCTCTCCTCCTTTCAGTTGAGGCTGTTGGGCCAGCAAGATAGTTCAGTGGATTAAGCACCTGCTTGGGCAAGCATAGGGACCAGGGTTTGATCGCTGGCACCCCATGCCATGCCAGTCCCCCTCCCAGGCATGCTGAGCCCACCAATACCAGCATAGTGGTGCATACCAGTAATCCCAGCACTGGGGAGGCTGAAAAATAGGAGGACCATTATGAGTCCAGGCTGCATAGTGAGACCCTGTACCAAATACATACATACATACATACATACATACATACATACATGCATGCATGCATGCATTGGGGGTATTGAGTGTGTCTCAGCAATGAAAAGAGTGACAAGGACAACCCTCCAAGGTCACCACCAGCAGTGAGTAGGGACAGATCTCACATTCAGTCCCTGGCACAAGCAAGCTGTGTGAGACGGGCAAGGTACATGACATCGCAAAGCATCTGTGTGTCACACATTCACTCTCTAGCCATTAATTCATTCAGTAAATGTGAATTTAATTCCTACTGGGTTAACAGGCAGTGGGTTGGGCACAAGACTATGACAGGCATGGAAATGATGCCACAAGAGGTGGAGACAGGTGAAAAAACATGTTTATATCCATGCCAATAAGTATACAACTGTAGGTTGTGATCTGTCACAAAGGGAAAAGGTCTGCAATGTCACTTGACAGGTTACTAAGATACCAGTGAGGTAACAGAGATGAACACTAAATAATGAGAGCTAGGCAGAAAGAGAAGAAAAAGTATTCTCCTCTAACAGCATGTGCAAATGTCCTGGGGCAGAACTTCTTTATTAGGCACTGAGACCCCTTTGGAGCCTGAAGGCCTGTCCACTAGAGGACAGATGAAAGTGAGAATCCAAGTGACCCTGATTTTAGCAAGTTCATTATTCTGGATTTGTTCTAAGAGCTACTAAGACTATTAAACTGAGAAACAATATAAAAAGTTCTTGCTTAAGAACTCACCATTTACAAGTATAGGTTGTAGCAGAGAGGTTAACAGTGATTTCCAGGAGAAAGATGAGGAGAAAAAAAATGATCTAAGGACATTTAGGAGCAAAGTCAGATGGGATTGGCGACTGAAAGGAGAGTAGAATCAAGGGCAGCTCTTCACGTGCTGTACCCACATAAATGGCCCGCCTACCTTTCCAGAAAAGTCATGGGGACAAATTCACACATTTCCCAATCTGGGTGGCAACTTCAGAGCACAGATTCTTCAATTAAACTGCTAGATAAAATGAGACCCCAAAATCCCAAAGTCAGCCAGGTGCTCAAGGCACACGATGACAAGCCTTGGTCCTGTTCTGTGCTGTTTTAGGCACAGATCACAGACGAAGCTAGCTGCAGTGGGACTGGGGTCTGCCAAGCTAGGAGAGAGGTAGCAACGTCTCTTCTAAGATCGGCAATCTGCTCTGGTCACCAAAGAGCACCCAGGGACACTGGACTGGACAGCTGCTCGGATCAAATGGCCTAGGCAGTGACCTTGAAGCTCTACAGTCCCATCATCACCTTGAGAATGATGAGCCATCATGAAAGGGCTAGGACCCCTTGCCAGTGTCCAGTCAAGGAAAGAAGCAGAGTTGATGGAATGAAGCAACCCACTGTACCCCTGCCCTTGTTTTAAACCCATGGTGACTGCACACTGTTCCCTAAGAATACCCATTAAAAAAACTCAGGTCTGATACAACCAGGCCCCAAACTCTCTTTCCCATTTCTTCATCAATACCTAGTGTGATGCCTACATCTTCTGCCTACTCAGGGTCAGCGCCCCCTCTCCTCCCTCCTCAGGGCAACTCTAAGAAGCTCCTCTCTTTCTCACCTTCTACAGTGCACCAGGCTTGAGGTTGGACTGACCGGGCTGGTCATCTTGCACATCTCTGTCCTCAGGATCGCTCCAGGAAATGGGACCAGCATACCCTGCATCACTGTCAAGCATGGAACACTCAATTGTCTGTCCACTCAGTGGGAAGTGAGCAACAGGACCAATCAGATTCTTTTTGTTTTCATCCAGGCCTGGAGAATGGATGGACCTGTCCAGCGGAAGACGACTCAGGTTCTGGGAGGCGGCTCTTGGTGCCCATAGGGTACTTCTATCACACAGCTGCCAGCATCCTACCAGCTTTACCACCACAGGCAAGATGCAAGCTGAGCCTTGAATCTCCCCAGTTTCAGAGTACAAACCCAGCACAATATCCCTCTTCAATTTACCTTGGGTTTATCCTCTTAAGAAAAATAAAGTGCCTATGCATGATCTAGCTCTCAGGTAAACTAAAAGAAGGAAAAAAAAAAAAAAAAAAGGAAGAAAGGCAAAAGAAAATAAGCCTTAATTAAAAAAAAGAATCAAGCACCATTTTCAAGCCTAATGAGAAATGATCTTTTGAGCCAGGATGGTAAAAGGGCCCTGTGGAGCGTACAAGTTTTATGAACGTAGCGAGAGTCTCAGCAGGTGCCTTGAAACTGCTGGCTGCGGCCTGCATGATTAGCAAGTTGTAAAAAAAAACAATGATTGCCCTCAACTCAACCCACTGAGCACACAGGGAGAAGAGAAAGGCTTGGGTCAAGGAAAAGAACGATTGGGGCCCGGCGGGATGGCTCAGTGGTTTAAAGCGCCTGCTTGGGAAAGCTTGGGCGGCTTCAGGGACCGCGGTTCGATCCCCGGCACCACATGCTACGCCAGCCCTGCCCTTGGGGCGGGCTGAGCCAGCCATAAGAATGAGTGAATAAACAAATAAAGGTTCTGAAACAAGAAAATAAATAAAAAAAAAAAAAAAAAGGAAAAGAACGATCAAGTCACCCTGTATGTCATGGCTTCAAGGGACCCCCTAGTGGGCAACCCCTGGCCTCAGTTACTGCTGGAAACTAAACCCCTTTCCAAGAGCCATAAGGGACAGCGCTGCAGGCCAGGATGTTCATTTGGCCACATGTTGAAATACTCTGGGAAGACAGAAAACTCTGATGCCTGGTACCATGCCCAGCTGTTCCCATGACATTAGGCTGACAAAATCTGGGCAAGAAGACTTGTATAGAAGCCCTGGAGGTCCTCACGCTGGCCAAGCATGAGCACTTTTGCCTCATGATGATATTAATGTTGCTGGCCTGTCATGACAAAGTGCCACAAACTGGATGACTCAAAATAACAAAAGCTTTTGGTCTCACCATTCTACAAACCACAAGTTGAACCCAGGCGCAGGCAGGCCATGCTCCCTCTAGACCCTGGAGAGAGAATCCATCCTTGCCTCTTGCTAATTTCTTGCCATTTGCTAGCCATATACATGCCTCTGTGTGACTTGGGTTAGAGCGCAAGTGTCTCTCCCTGCATTCATCCCAGGAGGCACTCTCCTTGTGCCTGTGTCCTTTCTTGACCACGTTCTCACAAGGACACCAGTCCTTATATGACTCCTCCAGTATGACTCATCTTAGCTAATTATGTTTGAGGTGACCTCCGATCTAAATAAGGTCACCTCCAGCTGGCCTGGTGTTCAGGGCATCAACATATTTCCTGGGTAGGAAGAGGACATAGGTCAACCAAGGACAGTGAGCAGAAGTCCCTGTTCCTTCTACTCTTTAAATATGGGCCACAGACGGCCCACCCATCATCTGAATTCCATGCTCACAACAGGAGTCGCCACTCACAACTCACTGTCCTTCGTACTTTGGGGATCCTGCTGGCCTTTCTGCTCACAAAGTCTCTTTTACCTGAAAGGCCGGAAGATATCTATGCCACTTGACCCACATATTTTGCCTGGGTCAAGTGGCTCTTGGCCCGTGGGTCCTCAATTCTAATCTATTTAGCAAGACTGACAACCTTCCAAGCTCCCCAATCCCCGTTTCTCTCTCCTGTCTCTTCAAATATCCCACTGCCAGGAGCAAGCTACCCAAAAAGAAGTCCCACCCAGTGGCTACCCCATGGCCTGCCACCTGGTAAGCAGCACCATAGCTCAGAGACTCCACTTACCAGGAACTGCCCCACCAATAAGTCAAAGTCCATTTGGATTCCACATATAGTTAGACCCCACTCTGCCATCATTGAGCTGAGTGTCCTCGGGCTAGTAGCTGAACTTCCATTTCTGCCTCCGCGCTTCTGACACACAGATTGTACTTGCAAGGCTCATTCCATAACAGTGTCTTCAGAATTTGGGAGGGTGCAGACTTTCCAACATAACAAGGTATCCCTAGTGTGCTCTAGGTCACATTCTGTGTTTAAACACAAATATTGTATTTCCACAAGGAGGGTTATGAAAATTTACACAGTGTGACATAAATGAGGGCTTCATATTAGTTTGGGTCAGATTTGACAGCCAAATGAATTTAGTGTGAACGATTTTTTGACATTCAACCCCCAGAGTTTTAGACTGTGGACAAGAGAATATTGGCCTGAATCTATGCATGGACTTCTGCCATTACAAAGGGTAATAGGTAAATGTAGGTGTCTTGTCTAATGGCTAGTTCACAGCAATTAAATACTTGTGAATCTTGGCGGTGGAGGGAATTAAAAGTTTCCATCTAGTCCAAGCCAAAAGTTGAAGCCATCCTTAAAATGCTGTAATTTGGTCCAAAGTCCCCCACCTTCCTCATTATAAGTGGCGAGACACCCTCAGCAATGCCCTGCCTCTTCACCATCAGCCCCAAACTGAGGTCTCAGCATGTTTCGGAAGCCACATCCATCCCAATCATCATGGTAATTTTTGTTTTTACTTTAGCTCAATTCCACATTGTTTAAGACTTGCTACAAAGCATTGCCTAAGAAGAACCACTTTTACAAAAAAAAAAAAACATTTTCTACAATAGCAGCCCAACCTCCGGAAAGACAGCCCAACTTAGTTTCGCAGGCCTCCCTCCTTGTGTTTGAAGGGACCCTTATGCCACAAGACCAATTCCCAAATGTGAGAAGCAAGAGCAGAATAGAAGCCCAGAGTTAGGCTCTGCAGGGGAACAGAGCAGCTAAGCCCCCTCCCCAAGGCAGCCCAACTGGTAAAGGGAGCCCGTCGAGTCGGGTCAAGTCTGACCTTCGATAAACTGCTACACCGCTTCCCACATTTTCAAGTTGCCACTTGCCATGCAAACATTTTCTATCTAAATAAACTTCCGGTTTAAGAATTCCACAATTAAAGTGCTCTTCCTATGTGTGATAAACCTTGGTTCCCTAAAGAGATTTGGAAAATAGACTGCAGCTATTGATATCTTGCAATAGGCACTCTCAGGCAGGAGGTAAATAAGCAATTACACAGTGCACATCTTGCACGACACGCCACCTTTGCGTGGTGACACATTCACAGGATCAGTGTGGACCAGCAGCAGCCCTGGGGAACTTGCCTCTCAGAGCTTGCAGACTGGGCTCTCCTAGCACGGCCCCTGCTGGGCAACTGAGACAAGGCCACAAGCTGTCAACTATCCATGTGAGGGGCTGCAGAGATAGCTCAGAGGACTAAGTGATGCTTAGGCAAGTACAAGAACCCTGGTTCAGTCCTTGGTGCTGCCTGCCATGCCAGCCCCAGGCACATTGAGTTGGCCAGAGTCCGAGCATGATGGTGCACGCTTGTAATTCTAGCACTTGAGAGGCTAAAAAAGGAAGGATCACTATGAATCTGAGCTGTGAAGAGAGACCCTGTACCAAATACATTATTTTTTTTTTCTTGTTTCAGAACTTTTGTTTATTTATTTATTTTTATGGCCGGCTCAGCCTGCCCTGAGGGCAGGGCTGGCGCAGCATGTGGTGCCGGGGATCGAACCGCGGTCCCTGAAGCCGCCCAAGCTTTCCCAAGCTTTCCCAAGCAGGGGCTTTAGACCACTGAGCCATCCTGCCGGGCTCCCAAATACATTATTTTAAAAAATCAATTTGAGGACTTTCTTCTGGATAGAAGCAGAAGCTCCAGAATTTGAGGACATTCAGATAAATATGGAAGATGGCAGCATCTCAAGTTGTCATTTAAAAAACCCCACAACGATAACAACCTCTGGTGACCTAAGTCCAGAGCTGAGAAATACACAGGATGTGGCAGTTGTAATGGGAGAGGAGAATATGGGGACACTGCTCTTCCTACAATACACAGAAAAGGAGGGTTTTGCTCATGGTGCCAGCTTCGCTCCCCTGGAGAAAAGTGGGTGGGTGGTACTTGGGAATGGGGCTGAAGCCGCCTTTGTGTTTAATTCTGGCTGCCACATTCTTCACAGAACCAGCACAGGGTAAGGACTTGGATACCTCTCATCACTTATGGGGACCTCAAAGGCTCCACCCCCCACTTCCTTGGGAAGAAAATTCTGTAACAGGCCAGCAAAGAATAAGGCACATGAATGTATCGTACATAAAAATCTTAGAAACTCAGCCAAGAAAACTAGAAGATCAATAATCTGAATCTGTCAAAATGATAGAAGATAAGGAGCAAAAAATACTGACGGTCAACATGACATAGTTGACTGTACCTGTTGGAGACGCAGGGTTAGCCTGTGTGCAAGTGAGCAGAAGAGAGGAGAGCGGCCTTCGTCTGAGTGTCCCCTGTGCACCAGGCCCAGGGACAGGCACCATGAACCCACTGTTGTACATCCTTCTCAGTATGTTCTGTGGTAGCGCTACTAATGGGAAAATGTTTGCAGAAACAGTGCTTGAAATACAGTAATGGTATTTAGAAACTTGCAATTGTTTCCATTTTAAAAATAGCACAGTTTCACGGTAAGTGTCAAGTCTGAAAATCTCTGAGGGACAAAGAAGGGAAATGAGGATGCTGATCAACTCACTTTCAGAAATGAGCCTTGTGGCAAGGCTGCGGCCACGGGTGTCCACTATGCCACCCGGAGGAAGAGGCTCTTTCTACAAAACACATCTTTCTGGCCTGGGTGACTTCTAGATAGAGAGCGCATGCCCAGGGTCAGTGACTGCAGAGACACCCATGGTCTTTTTGTCCCTCATGGTACAGAAAGTCCTTGCCAGAAAAGCATCTTGGTTAGCCTGCTGGGTCTCATGGGAGATACCCATGCTGACCAATCCTGGTGCCCCTTTACATGACAATGGGCTCTCCGGGGCTAACACTTCTTTTCATTGCCTTTCACCTCACACCCAAATGCAGTGCTTACTGGCAGCTCCAACATAGCCAGAGTCCACGCAGTAGCAGGCTGGCACTCATTCATTCACTCTTTATGAGCCTGTCTATGCTAGAACAGAGGTTCTCAGGAGCAAGAACTTCACGTGCTCTTTGGAGCATCTCTTGGTTTACCTCTGAGCTACAGGCCAGGTGAAGGACGAGTTCTCTGCCTGCCCAGCTGCTGCCTGCCCTTATTTCCCAGAGGCCTGGGCTGTCTGAGTGTTCGAGGATCACTTGGTTTACCTCAGTCTGAGACAACCTTACCTGCTGAATCTGAGGATAGAACTCTTAGGGCTCTGCAGGGAAGACTAAGCCCCAGGGATGAAGGGGGTCGCTGAGGGAGTTAACGCCTTCTCACCATCATTCCCAACATCTGCCAGCCTCTGTGTGTCACCTGGAACTACGGATGCCTGATCCCCTGCTGTCTGCTCACTTCTCTTGCTTTGATAAGGTCACCCACCGTGCTTTATAATGCAAAAATAATATTCCTGCTGCCAATGCAAATTATGTCTGAACCATCCACCCTCGGAGCCTCATTCAGAAAGCAGCTCTGCGGGAGAGAGGCGGCCAGGCAGCAGTTACAAGGCTTATTAAGACACCTAATGAAACACCTTGTGGTGACCGCTGCCTCTGAGGAGAGATCAGAAAAAAATGCATCACAGAAGCAAATGTCAGGCTTCAAGGAGGCACTGAGAATGGTCCAGCCCACAAGGGGTGTTCCCTGGCCCTTCCCCCTTCACATTAAGATACCACAGAAGGCCGGGCCATGGTGGCAGACGCCTGTAATCCCAGCACTTGGGAGGCTGAGGCAGGACGATTGGTATGAGTTCGAGACCAACCTGGGCTACAAAAAGTGAGCTCAAGGCCAGCCTGAAATGCATAGCGAGACCCTGTCTCAAAAAGACAAAAAAAAAATATACACACACACACACACACACACACACACACACACACACACATATACCACAGGATTGGTTTTACCTATATTAGCCTGTAGGGGGCACAAGGTGCAACACTGTGGTAAAGGCTATAGGCAGTTTGCTGGGCCTAAAAAAAAAGAAAAAATAAATAAATTTTTAATTTCTGTAAAGGAGTTAAAAGCACAGGTGTCATGGGAATGACTTTATTGGTGAATCTTCTGACCAAGTCCACAAAGGGCCTGAGCCCCAGTGTAGCTGGATCATTCTCAGCCTTTGAAGTGGTAAGCTCTGGGATGCCACACTGAGGAATGGGCCTGGAAACAGGGCCCAAAGGGCTACACAACCTCTGGGGTTGTTTGTTTGTTCATTTCCCTGTGTATTTAGGCTTGCATGGACAAGAAGCAATGAAGCTAGATACCATGGCATAGTGGTGACAAGCAGGAACAGGCCGACTATAAACTTGGTCTCTGCCCCTTCCACAGTGTGAGCAAGCAACTGAACCGTTCTGTGCTTGAGTTTTCTCACTTTAAAAGTGAGATTCATGATATCATTCTCAGTCTCCTCTAGTTTAAAGAAGATTGCATTAGATCATACCTAGCTATCAATCAGGATCACAACCTCCATGATCAAATGAGGAGAACACAGGTGGGGCATGATGAGGGGCACGTCAGCAGAACTGTGTCCTTAGGGATAGTAGGGGTTAGGAGTGGAAGAAGTTCCCAGCAGCCATCAGGAGACCTCCTTCAATCAAGGGACAGGTGGCCCGCAGGCAAAGGATAATAAGAACTCAAAGCATAGTTTCTTCCTTCTTAACGCTATAAGGACATTGGGGAACCACAAGGTCAGCCTTCCAGGATAATAAGCAGGGTGCAGAAGGATAATGAATTTGGAGAGTTATGTAGATGACAGCAGCATGGCACATGCAAGGTGCTTAGGGCATAAACATGCTGCACACAGGGTGTTACTGTACACATAGTCACAGCCATTGTCTTGCACACCTGTGTCCCTGGTCACCAGAAGAGGAAATGGGGAGTGAGAGCCTGATGCCATGGTTCAGATGCCTGTGCCTTCCATGAACCTACCAAGTTTCCCTGGAGATGTTTATGCTATAGAGACAGCAACTTAGGGCCAGAGGCATCCCAAGATTAGAAAACAGAAGTCTTTCTGATGATCAAAACAGCCCTTGCGTTGTCCTTGGTAGGTAGAATTTATTAAGCAAAGGGGGTCCATTTTCCCTTTTAATAAGAGTTCTCACCTCTTCAGTCACAGCCCACCAGCCTTCTAATATTCTCCCACTTGCTATGGGTCTGATTTAAGAGTTCCACAGAACAAGGGAACTCTGTTTTTCACAGAGGATCTCTTTAGAGTGACAATCTAATATGGTCACAGGTTCCGATACATGCATAGCTAGCCAATTTCATAGCATACACTTAGACAAACTAACACAGCTCCAGTGTCACCAAGCAATATAATCTTGTGGGGTCACTGTTGTATGGACAGTCTGTCATTGACCAAAACATCATTATGCAGTGCATGACTGTAGACCAAACTCATTAATCCAATATTTACACAAAGTCTGCTTCTGCGGAAAGCTCAAACAGATCAGGTGCTTCTGCAAGCGCTGTTAATAGTTTCTCTTCCAAAAAGACTATCCTGGAGCTCTCTCTTCATTTGTCCCCGTATCAGCCAAAGGTAGGAGAGACTCATTCTCTAAAGGTCGGATGAAAGGGGTGGGCAGAGCATTGACTCTGGGGCTGCAACATCAGTGATCTGAACTTCAGCTTCACTATGTACCTACACATAACTTTAGACAAGCTGCTTAGACCCATGGACCCTGACTTTCCCATCTGGATGTTTCAGGGAATAACGCCTAACTCACAGAATCACTCTGAAGATGTGTATGTCAATTTCCTAGCCTGGTACATAGAACACTGTGTCCTGAATGGCTGTATTTCACTTTGACAAGCAGCCCCAGACAGCCAGGTTCCCCATATGTTCTCTTGCAATCGCAGGGTAGGCAAGTCCTGCTCTTTGTGCTTCCTACAAAATGATTGTACCAACCTACCCCATTTCTATAGGAATTCAAATTTCATCGACTATAAAATAAAAGGAATACAGGTTTTACAAAGGGTAAGAAAATTCATTCTTAACCTTTCCTTTGACTACTAGTCCCTGGGATATTGTGTCAAGAAAGAGTTATCTATTGCATAAACTGAACATGTGAAGTAAACATGACCTTTTCCTCCACGTTCTCCTAATCAAAGGCACTGCTCCTTCTGGTTTCTGAGCAGAAAAAGCACAGCCTTATTCATTGGGTGATCATATTTTAACCCTAGCCAAAGAACCTGAGTCTGTATAGCTTAGTTAGGTGACTTATTCCATAGACATCTTGAAATTCTAGAAGTGGTTCAAGGTGATTCAAGGTCAACCATGTCTTTCCAGATTCTCAGGTCCTCAAGCTTAAAAGCACTGGATAAGCTGACCCCTAAAAAAGCATTCCAACACTATCATTCACAACTCAACTGGAATATGAGAGATCAGGTCCAACCTGAAAGGCAATTGCCAACATGAGATAAACTGATTTGTTGGGCAAAGACTGGGTATATCAAAAATGGAGGGGTTGAGTTTCCCTGAGGATGCTGGACACCATGAATCTGTGCTATGAACTTGTGTTCCCAAGCATTTTAGTATTCCTCATCAACAGGAAGTCAGGTCCACGTTGTCCACCCATTACATATCCAGAGTCCCATCGTGTCATTTCCAAAGACATCTACCCTCACTTACTCATTCCTTCACGAAGCCCGTTTTGTACATAGCCTAGTTCTCATTCTTGAAGAAACAGGGAAGATGCTCCAAGGCCTTGAGCTTCTCCGCAAAGTTGTCCCAGAGCCCACTTCTGAACATTTTTCCTGACGGTCCAGTGATTTAGGATTAAATGTCCTACAAGAGAAACCCTAGCAGCCAACCTATTTCCTGACTGCCTATCTTCTCATCACAGAGAAAGCTTCCAGATGGAAAAGGACAAGCTGATTACACAGGTCTCATTCCACACAAGCTCCTTCCTCTCCGGTCCTCGTTAGAGCCCTCAGTAGTTGGCTCATTGCTAAGTCAAACTTGCAAGAAGCTGTTTTCCTGCTCCTTGCTTAGATCTGTGGCTTAATTATAGCTCTTCTTTCCTGTCCGCCATTCTCTACCCTTTCAAACATCCACATTACTAGTCTTAGGATGTCTCCATTTCCACTCATTAGGCTTGAATATTTTGTTCTTATCTCCCATCTCTGTCCTCTACACAGCTCAAGAAGTACTTGAGCTTTTGTCTCTATTATTACATTGCATAATAAGTAGCATTCTGTCCAGTGTGGGATTGAAAATAACTTTTCTATGACAAATACTATAAAAGTTCTGTTCTTTTATCTATGTTGATTTCTAATATCAACCTTATTAATTTTAATCTTGCTCAACTTTAAGCATCACTACTTTGTACTTATGATGTCTTAATCTAATTCTCAATGACCCATTAGAAGCATCCGTATTTATAATATTTCTCTGCCTGCCTGAGGCATTCCTTCAGCTCTAAAGTATGAGGTGTGTTTTTAGTTACTCTTTACTCGTTGCTGAGACAAATACCCGACATTCAAAATGAAGGAAGGAAAGGTTTATTTAGCTCACAGTTACTGGAGGTTTCAGTCCATATTCAGCTGACCCAAGGTTGAGTGGAGCAGGGCAGAGAGCATCCAGTTCATGGCGGTCGAACAGCAACAATCATGACAGAGGCAACCGACCAAACAGGGGAGCAGGGAGCAACAGCTCTAGTCTGTCTCTCTGTCTCTCTTTAAACTACATCAGGCTCTCTGCCTTAGCCTATCAACCTCAGGCTACACCCATAGTCTCAGCACTACTCAGACCATTATCCCAACAGTAGTAAAACACATAATCCCAGAGGATCATCATTCGAGTCTCAAACTCTAGAAGTCTGAGCCCAGGACTCTATGAGGCTTTGGGGGGACAACTAGACATAAACCATAATAAGGTGCTATTCAGACAAGATCTATGGTAAGTAAGCCTAACTATAGAAAACAAGATCTTTTCTGTTTATGTCATGTTTCAGCCCAAGTTCTGGCTCTTGGTGTGACAAAGTAGGGATCAGCAAACAGTGGTTGCTGGTCCAAATATTTAGCTCTGCCTTTAGAGTGCAAATGTAGCAACTAATGATATGCAAATGACTGGGTGTGGCTTTGCTTCAATGCATTTTATAAAAACCAACAGCCAAATTCAGACTACATGCTATATTTTTCCAACTTTTATGACAGGGAAAACATAGCATTTAATTTCTACTTTACTAATTAATAGCAACATTAGTAGTTCTTCTTGTGTGTGTGTGTTCTATATTTTTTATTTTTTATTTTTTATTAATTTTAATGAGGAAGAAATAGTGAGACAGTTTCAAAACAGGTTAGTAGGACAGTCACAATAATTCATATATTGAATATTATTGTCTTCATAGTAGTTATGCAGAGTACAAGATGCAGACATGGTATCTTGCCTAAATAATACTAGTACAAATCTTTCTTTCTTTGACCTAAGAGAAAGTAGATGTATATCTATCATACTTCATATATGTATGCATATATATGTATATGTATATATATATATATATATATATATATATATTTTTTTTTTTTTTTTTTTTTTTACTACAAAATGGTCCTTCATTTATATCTGCCTTTTTTGTTTTATTATGTCAGAGATGGATGTTCCATTGCTGTTGGAGAAGCTGTATTTGGAGAAGTCTTTAAAGGACCTTTTCAAGGTAGGGTGTGGTGGTACACTCCTGTAATCCCAGTACTTGGGAGGCTGAGGCAGGAGGATTGATGTGAGTTTGAGACCAGCCTGGGCAACAAAAGTGAGCTCCAGGCCAGCCTGAACTACCTAGCATGTACCTGTCTCAAAAAGAGAAAAAATAAAAATAAAAAAATAAAGGACCTTTTCATACTTGATGCCAGTTCAAATATTATAGGTACTTGAATTCAGCAAAATAACCCAGTACAGTCCAATAGATCATAACAGTAGTGAGTTATCAGCAGAACTGGAATTTTCAGAAGTTGTAACTTAAGTCTTTTACAGCTCAACATATAAATATGGCATTACTTTTTATACCTCATGATTATACTTTTCTGCTGGATGATTAAGATCAAGTTAGTTATACAGATCTTATTTTTAATGTGGCACAAACATTAATAGTTCTTACTACTTTATGAATACCATGGGATGGAGTTGAGGCTATTATGAGTTTGAGAGTATTTTGTTGCACTGAAGAAACCAATCAACCAAAGGAACGTAGCAGTTAGATATTCCAAACTAGAATTAGAAAAAGGCCTTAGCTACAGGATAAAAAAGAAAAAATTGGAGTCATCAACTATAAAGGACTTTGAGCTAAAGGCAGAGGCGATATCATCAAGGAAGGCCATCTAGCTAGAGAAAAGAGAATATTTAGGAGTCCACACTCTAAGAGGACGTGGAAACCAGCAAAGGCACTAAGAAAAATTAATATAGTAGGAGTATCAATAATAGACTGTAGTGATTCAGAAGCCAAATGATGAGCAAGTTCAAGCAGGAGAGAGCAATGAACTAGAATGAAGGCTACAACACATGAAACAAGGTGAAAATCACCGTATTCAGCAATAGGGAGGCTGCTGCAGACCTCGGCCAGAACAGTTCTGAGAGATTGCTGGACTCAGAGTAGAGTGACTTCAGTCCCCGGGAGTGACTATCAGAAAGTGAGAGGTCAGAAATTGGAAGAAATGAGTATGAGAGGATGCTTAAGAGCTCTGCTAAAAAAGGGACAGAGAAATGAGTCCTTTTTATTTTTATATTTTTAACATTCACTCTCCAATATAAAAGTCAACCAAGTATTATTATTTCCATCTTTGATTTTTATCCTTTAAAATATCCTTTCTATTCCAATACAATATGAAGTTCAACTAGGTGTGTTTGATAGCAACGTACTGTTATATATGAACTGACAGAATGATCTATCTTCCCCCTTAAATAACCATTTTTCCTAATAACATCTATAATTTGTTCACTCCCATCAATCTAACATCTATCAACATGACTTAATAAATATTTAAATATACTCAAATTACTTATTTTTTTATTTTCTATTCTATTCCAATTCTATTTTACTTTAAATGCACTAAACTAAAATGTTTACAGCATTAAATTATTCTACCTTTCTCTTTTCACTATAAATATTTCTGTTTAAGTAATTACTTTTTGTTCTTCTTACAGGTTTAAGCTTCTATACAAAACTTCAACTAGCTTTGTCGAGTTCTAAAAATATAAACGGATAATCAATTTAAGACAGACTTAATACATAGATGCTAATATAATATTTCTGTTGAGAAACATGGTGTTTTTTCCAATATCCAAGCTTTCTTTTATATACTTCAATGCTTTCAAGTTTTCATGCAGATCCTACATTTTTTTGTCTTCATTTTGAACTCCTAAAAATATGCTGACTTATCATGATTGAGATTTTCTTTGTTCTGTGTATTATAACTCACAAATGGCACACATAAAAAAACTTAGTTATTTTGAGACTGATTTCCTATCCAGCCCCTAAAAACTCTAACTAATGATAGCGGGCTTTTCTTTGATGTCTCTGCATACACTTTTTAGAATACTAATCACATTTGTTCAGAGGCCTATGTGCTTTGATTTTTAGGGCCATGGCATATTTTCATGGGTTGAAGGATCTCTTCCCCATTGGCTCACCCTGCAAGGATGTCCTGCACCTGAGTAATCTATCCTCCCCTGGATGACCTAGATGCCCCCTCTGTCTCATGCACCCACTCATCTAACTGGCCAGATGTCTTCTAGCATCTTGAGTCTTCTAAGTCATAAGGCTTCCATGGGATGTGTACTCTCCCATCAACACTTGCATAGGAAAAAGAACAGACTACGAAGTCAGTAGAACTACAGAAACCCACTGGAAAGCCTGAATCTCCCTAGAGAGACAAACCAAGTCTAATCTTAATGACTAAGAGAATAAGAAAAATGAAGGTTCTATTCAGATCGCTAGAATCCTCGAGAAGTCAAAGAGAGTGAGGAAGCTGCAGAGCAAGGATGTTGCCAGTACGGCACTGGAAGATGATGACACAAAGAACTAGATCCCAGGGGAAAGCCTGAAGATAGCTTTCCAGTATCTCAGGATAAGAGGATGGGAAAGTAAATCCTTGGTATCTTTTGTTCTGACATAACAAGGTGAATTCAACATTGACAATGTCTTTGGGCTCATGTAGGTTGGCCCTGGATCCTTTGGTCCAATCAAAGAAACATGCTCATAGCCAGTAAAATGATGCAGAACTAGCTCTGTACAAAGACTTTTGTCTTATCAAGGGATCTCCAGAGATAAAGAACAACAACAAAAAATACAGATATATAGCAGAACCAATAGAATATACAGATATATAGATATATTTATAGACTATATCATAGGACAAATAACATAGATACATACAACAGATACATGCATACACACACACACACACACACACACACACACACACAGCTGTGTAACTTGTAAAAATTGGCTCATGTAACAATGGAGGCTAAGAAGGCCTATAACACGTGTCTGCGAGCTGAAGAGCCAGGTCAGCCAGTAACAGAATTCAGCCCATGTTCAGAGACCTGAAAACAAGTGGAGAACATGGCTGACATATAGTTCCAAGTCTGAATCCATGGTCCAGGGAACCTGGAGTGGGGCAAGGCAGCTGTGAGTGTTAGGCCCAGAGTCTGAAGCCCTGAGATGCAGAGGCACTGATGCCCACGGACAAGAGAAAACGGATGCCTCAGCTCAAGAAAGAAATAATCACTCTTCTGCCACCTCTTTATTCTACTGGGGGATCAAATGTTTGGCTTATGCCTACCCATATTGCTAAACTTCTTTCCTGAATCTACAGATTCGAATATTAATCTCTTCCTAAGACACCCTCACAGTCATGCCCAGAATTAAAATAATGCTATACCAGCTGCCTGAGTATCCCTTCCCTTACTGAAGTTGGCACATAAAACTAATCAACATGATCTTGAGTAAAACAGTTGTATAGTAAAAAAGAATGCAATTGGGTTTCCCAGGGCTCCTGCATGCCAAAACTGGGCGAGCAAGCTGACTTTAGTCTCCATGATTCCTAAAACAGCTAAGCTGAGCTGGATCTGATTGTGTGATCTAGTGGCTAAGCAAATCTGAGCAGGACAAGGAAAAAATCAGGGTGACTTTATACCACTGAGCCTCTATCACACGCAGCAAATCCTTTCCAACTCCCAACATCAAACCAGCAGACTAGAGCAAGGGCTAACTTCAGTAGCATCACTATTCCCAGTCACTTGTCACAACATGATTTTTAATCTTCCTATACCCAAACAGCATTTTTCTGCGATGCAAGCCTGAGTCTGGAGACACGAGGATGACATTTAGTCTTTATTTCCATAAGTGTCTGCTTATTCTCTTCAAATCATTCATTCATTCAGAAAATTCTTGTTGATCCTAGAGTCTTGAAGGAACCTTAGAAGATGCTGAGTGTGCAGACAAGTCTGGGATACTCTCTCCCCAAGGCACTTACCCAGTTCACACCGGGCTTAAAGATGCTGATTTCTTTAGGGAAGCAAGTTTAACTGGCTTCACCAGGAAACAAATCACGGAGGTATAATCAGGGTTTAATCAAGGACTGCCTAACCCTCCTGCACCTCTGAATTGTCAGCAAAAGCTTTCCCAGGCACACAGTATAGTAGTGGATGGGGAGACCCTTTCTAACACTACTATCTGATGTGTGTCTTGTCCCCATCTCAGGCCTGGCACATGGGCACAGGGAAACAGACTAGGCAGTTGATCTCACCCCCCTTCCTTTCTCAGAGCTCCTCAGAAACCCATGAAGGGCTGTGGAGATGGCTCAATAGAATAAGAGCTTAGTTAGCAAACATAAGGTATACAGTTCAATACCCAGTGCCACCAAAAACAAACAAACAAACAAAAAATCATACAAACCCATGAAAATGCCCTAGGAAGCAATATGGCAGTGAAAGCAGTTACTGAGAAGATGTTTCTGACATCTCCAAGCATTGCTCATTAATATAAACCTTGGAGAGGTTTCTAAAGTTCAGAGCTTATCTCCAAGCCTGTTTGCTCCCTCTCTACTCAGAGCAGCAGCTGGGCAAGGGATCACCTCCTTTGCAAGGAAGCAAATTAAATTAAATCAGATCCATCATGCCAGGCCCAACAACAACAGCAGTACATTCAGCAAAATTAAGACCTTGAAATGAAAACAAGAAAATTATCTTCAAAGAACCTAATCCTGTTGCTCAGCTAAAAAGTGCTCACCATTGAGACCCTCTGTGGCAACTTCACATGAACATGTAGGGGTCAGGGGTTGGAAGAGGAGAGGCCCTGCAGTGTCCTTTGGCAGTCAAGAGCTGTATCTTTTGTTTGTTTCTTTATTCTTACAGAAGTACATTTCCAATAATGTACTTGACATATAAATGGGCCATTTCGGTACATACGGCCATTGAAAACCTTTTCCAATAAGAGCATGTCATACTGGCTGTGTAAGAGCATATTTATAATCACGCAGCATGGCCTAGTGGAAAGAATGCCAAGTCTTCCAGAAAATACGGTGGCTTGACTGCCCTTTCACAGAACCTCCAAAGTTGAATGAAAAAGCAAGGAAGTGAAAAACACAAAGAACGCCCCATTAGTCTATGCAGAACACACCCCAACTTTATGTCACAGACATCAAAGATCATCTGGACCAAATAAGAGAAGAATCCACGTCCATCTTCCCTTCCACATGGAACAGTACTGTGAACATGGGAAAACTACAGCACAAACAGAGCAGCTCACTGACAGCCCTTAGTTGGAAGAGGACATTTGGAATACTGTTGCCAAACTATGTGACAAATGTGAACATTTCACCTGGAAGTTGTGTCCCCTTATCCCCATGGAGTGACATAATTCCCTAAATCCTGCTATCACTTATCAGGAAGAAACTGTCTCAGAGGAGGCCTCAAATAGGCAAACAGAAAACAATGAAGGGATCCAGAAAAGCAAAAACCAAGGCCCATGGAATAGAATAAAGTTGTCTTAAAGTGGTTCATTCACTATGAAATTGAGAAACAAATAGAAGCTTTAGAAAACACCCAGCTCCTAAATCCAGACTTGCTGCTGAGTTGGTGGACCTGAAGAAGATGTCAGACTTCTGATATATATAAAGACAAACACTAGAGACACCGCTCCCCAGGGCTCTTTGGCAGTTCCAGCCATCTCCTCTCTCCTGAAGGAGGAGCCAAAACATGCCCAAAGATAACGAGAGAGGAGTAAAAGAAAACTTAGCATAAGACACTGAGGTCCACAACACCACCCTGTGACTGATCCCTGTACTCTCTGGTCAAATAAATGGAAGACAGTTCTTTTACAAAGCACTTAGATATAGGCACAGTGGCATACATCTGCATTTCCAGGTACCTGACATGCTAAGGCAGCAAGAAGGCAAATTGAAAGTTACCCTGAACAACTTAGTGAGATCCTGTCTCAAAATTAATTAATTGAAAAAATAAATAAATAAATAGGCTGGAGATGTAGTTCAGTAGCAGAGTACTTGGCTGGCATTTATGAGGCCCTGACTCGGTCTTCAGTAAGACACACACACACACACACGCATGCACACACGAACGCATGCACACATACACAAAAGTAGTAATCATGCAGTTAATATTGTGTGCCCCAATGTCTGTTTGACATGCATGTTAGTTACTTTTCTCATCACTGAAGCAAAATACCCAACATCTAAAGTTAATGGAGGAAATGTTTATTTAGTTCATAGTTTGTAGAGGTTTCAGTCCATAGTCAGCTGGCTGTAAGGCAGGAGGGCATGGCAGAGAGACCTTCCAGAGGAGAAATAGTCCATAGCAAAGCAGGCAGGATACCACATAGCTGCAAGCAGCAGTGAGTAAAAGCAGCAGCAGCAACAACAACCAGCCCACTTTCTTTCTGTCCCTTTATATTTCATCCAAGCTATAAACCTATTGATTTATTCCACCTATCTCCAGGGCGGGGCTTCCACTATCCAAACCCTTTATCCCACTATCACATCCTTAATCCACATTCACACATCCTAATTCAGCCACCTTCAAAACTCCCCACCTCTGACCACATGATGCTTTGTGAGGGCCTCTAGATACCAGCCTTGAAAACATGCAAAGATTGTTTAAAAAGAACAAACTCACGATGGAAGAATAGGTGCTCCAGAAAACATCAACAGACAATCGCTTTGCAATCTCCACAAAATCAAAGAGAACATGAGCTCTACAAAAAAAGGCCATTTCAGGATGAGAGGACATGACGGTTGTTTCAAAGCTGGGACTATACTCCTGGACAACCTCCTAGGTTTACATACTGAGGAAAGCCAGTCTTTTCATGGACACAAGATCTACAGCCCCTGAACATGTGCTGGTAACTACATGCAAGATTTATACACTGCTAAAGCCGGCAGGGCCTTCAGTCTCCTTTAGTGATACAAAACTAAGGTCTTGATATATTTAGTAAGAGACAAAGCTACCAATTGAGATGGCTACATATATACATGAAAGAACAGAGGAGGAAAAGGATAAGAAAGAGGAGAGGAAATGGACAGTGAGAGGAGCAGCTGGGTATAATAGAATAAACACAGATTAGTACTAAAAGGAGCACCCCAGGCCTGAGGACAAAATCTGAATGCTTGATTCAGTTCCTTAGGGGCCAGGCCTAGCTGTAGCCTGTAGGGCCAGGTAGTAACTTTTAGAGGAGCTGATGACCGTTTTCTGTGATGGCTAACCCATTTTGCACTACCACCAACAATACACAAGGTAGATACTCTTAGCTCAAATGCTTACAGTTGGTGTGCTTTGGGATAAGTCTCTTTAACCTCTCTGAGCCTCAGTTTCTTTCATCCCATTGAAACTCTGCCCTTCTGCTGCCCACATCTGTTTCCAAACATTCCCTGAAAGTGTGAAGTACTGTAACGGATAAGTCCTGGCTCCGCTCCTCCTTAAAATTGGAATTATCTTAATCCACGTCCCCAAGTTATATTAATGCTCTTCCATTTCCCTCCAGATCACTCAGAGTACTTTTCTCCCCTTGTCTACTTTTTTCACCTTTTTGCAAGCATCATCTTGTTCTGTCTGTTGGCTGTCAGCTTTTCTCGCCAAGCTTTTGCAGAGTTGCCAGATTCTGGGCTATTTCCCCACCCTCAGCTCCTAACTATTTTTCCCCCAAGCTCAGCAACTGCTAAGTGGTCTTTGTGAAATCCTATTAGGATAATCTCCCTGCCCGCGTCTCTTCGCAGGGAGGTTGCCTCTGACAAACTCAGCTGACGTCCTCCCCCCACCTGTGCACCAGAGGCTGGCTCCTGAGTCATCCAAAAATGCATTTATTCACAAACGTGCTTATGAGAGCTCTGAAACTGTCAAGACTTGTAGCCCACAGGCAACAGTCACACTTGCTGGAGATGGAACTCAGATGTCATCTCCTGCAGGAAGATTACTTGTTTATCTGGGACCCTTATCCCCTAATGGAACTCCAGAGATGAGGAACCATGATCCTCTCTATTTTTTCCGTTTGTAGCTTTTGTTATTTTCTCTCTTTTTCACCTTCCCCTTCCTTCCTTCTTTTGTTCTTTCTTTCTTTCTTTCTTTCTTTCTTTCTTTATTTCTTTCTTCATCATTCATTTTTGTCCCCATTGGACTGTGAGCTTTGCAAGAGCCTGAGCTATAGTATGAGGTTCAGATGTAACTCCAATGCCCAACATATTGTAGACCCTCGATATGTCTGTTGGTTTCGTACTGAATATGTTTCTGTTCCATAATGCTGATCAGTGTCTACCTATCTATTTACCTATTAGATCCAGAGTGCCTATGGGGCAGACTGGGATTCACTTGCTATGTGAAAATGGTAAGGAAGATATTATTCAAGCCTACTGTAAAAGGAGGGAGATTATGTAAAGACAGGTAGAGATTTATATCCCAAAAGTGGAATAAATAGATAGAAAAACACTAAGAGTCCAAACCTAAACATTAATACAAAAAAAAGAAAAAATACTGTTTTAATATGGTTGTATGTGCTCTTATAGTTATCATTCTTTTGTTTTCAACACTCTGTGGTCTGAAATTTCACACTTCTTATTATTTGATAAATCCTAAAATCCTTTGAGCAGGTTTCAGACCACTGTTCTTGATCCTTCATTTTGTTTTTTAATTCAATGAGACTTTTTGATGTGTGTATATGTGACATGCACGACAATCTTTACTGCTGTCTATGTCGTTAATTGTATGAAAGTTAGGAATATATTTTTATTTTATATAAAAAATTCAAATAAAAAGTAAAAATAAAAGATTTTTTAAAAGAAGAAAGAAAAACACCAAGGTAAGACAATGGTAGGACAGTTCTTGTTAAACTGACTTAATAGAATTCTTGCTTAGTGTCAGACAGCGTTATCAGATACTACTATGTTATAAACAGTTATGTGTTTCCAAGAAATAGAAACTCGAGAGTGACAGTTTAAGAGACAGGGCCAGTAGAAGGTGATTGGTTCATGAAGGCAGAACCTTCACACAAGATTAATACCTTCATTTAGAGGCCCCAGAGAGCTACACTGCTTTATCTACCATGTGAGAACACAGCTAGAAGGCATTATATATGAAGAAGAAGGCCTTCTTCACATAAAATCTGCTGATGCCTTGGTCTTAATCTTGTCAGTCTCCAAAACTGTGCAAAATAAATTTCGATATTTATAAGCAATCTAGTTTGTGACCTTTTGTTATAGCACCCCAAAGAGCAAAAGACAGACATCCAAGGTGAAGGGGAGATTCTTGCCAGACTAACCTAGCAGGATTCTTGCTAAAATTATTCTCTGCAAGCCAATGCCTAGACAGGAGTCAGAGTCAAGACAAAGTTGAGAAGTGGGCTCAGAGGATTGTAATTAAAACATGGGCAAGGGAGGAAAATAGCTCTGAGGCACAACTGCCTGCCTGGCAAGTGCAAGGTCATGAGTTTGAACCCCAGTCCTGCAAAAAAAAAAAAAAAAAAAGAA